>JAJMRT010000139.1:6340-30581 GCA_030558065.1 Geotrichum phurueaensis
TTTTTTTTTTTTTTTTTGTCAGTCGCGGGTATTATTGGCCACATGGCTATTTTTTATCCGCTATTTCCAGAATTAGACACAGATACTGTGGCTTTTTTTTTTTTTTTTTAATTCATCTCTGATGTCATTAGCATAATCCCAAAGACCCTAATCAGCCTGCCATCGTGATATAATTCAGTTTTGGTTACGGAATCATCAAATGGTTTGTTCTTTCAGTATTGCGGGAATTTAACTTTTTTTTTTTTTTGTATCTAACCAAATTGTTCACTGCAAACAAACAGCCAGTTTATAAAAGGTTAGAAGATTTGTACATGCGTTCGCCTAAGCTTTTTATTTGAGAAAATCCAAGTCAGAATTTTAGTACTTTGCGTCTCGTCATCTCTCTTTAGTTAAATATACGACCATGTCAGTGTTTAGAAAGAGTTCACAAATTATTTCCCCAGTTTCACAGCCATTTCAATTTTCCATTTAACCCCAACAGTTGAATACTACGACAAAAACAATAAACTATGAAATCGTCTAAAATAATTTCATTCCTCGCTGGCCTCGCGCTCTCTGTCGCCGCCCCTGTCTTTCCGGTTGCTAGTGAGCCCGACGCCGAGCTCATTCTCAACCTTGGAGGAGCCGAAGCACAAGAGCAACACCCACTGCCTGGCTTTTGGGTTATGGCTTTTGGCTCCGAAATCTACGAGAATGTTGACAAGCCCGCTTGGCTCAAAGAGTGGTCAGACCTTGAGTACGCAACTTCTCACCATTTCAAGTATGATTTAACAAAACTCGTTGCGGGGCCAAATCTCACAGAGACTGCCATGCGCTGGGCCTACGTTACCATGACTGGTGGTATCTACATCGACCTTTCTAGCGAACAATCGGCAAGATATAAAGAAGAAGAAGCCAATGAGACTGAAATGAAGTACTTGTGGGAAACGGGCCTTACCTACGAAGACTGGTGCTTTGATATACTTGAACCGCTTTGTAAAAAGTTGGAAACCCAAAATTACAAGCCTTTGCCAGAGTCCTGTAAATTTAAGAATCAAAGTAATGCCGTGTTTGCTTTTATTGACATTTTGCACAGTCGACCTGAAGGTATTACGGATGTCACGACGCAAGAATTTATTGACTACCTTTATGTCTACAAGGCTAAAGCCTAGTTAACAATTGTCGTAACATTTTATTTTCACAGAAGCCATCAACTAGCAACAGTTACCAAGCTTCGTGGCGCTTCACAAAGA
Source organism: Geotrichum phurueaensis (assembly GCA_030558065.1). Taxonomy (NCBI): domain Eukaryota; kingdom Fungi; phylum Ascomycota; class Dipodascomycetes; order Dipodascales; family Dipodascaceae; genus Geotrichum; species Geotrichum phurueaensis. Next base: position 7,573 of record JAJMRT010000139.1, read on the forward strand.
GTTTAAAATTGCCCGCCCAATATTCAACATATTTGGTTACTGGCTTTTTGTCTATATTATCGAAATTAAATTGAAAAAGAAAAAGTATTTATACTATATTCTACATATCTCAATCGATATTAGAAACCCAAAAAAAAAAAAAAAATGTACAATTTAAATGCAATTTACATTAACTGTAATTCCTGAAACAGGTACTCCAGGTTGGTAGGATAGATGCCATTTTAAAACCTCAAGCCTATATATAAAAGCAAGATCTATCAATTTTACCTTCATGTGTTTAATCAAAGCACGGAAATTTTTGCATCTATCATTTTGACCCAATTGCGAACCACCTCCTTGCCCTGGCCTGGCTTGTTACGACGATTAACAATCTCGGCGTGGGAGTGCAACCGTTTGAACTGAACCGCGTGTTTCTCCCATTTTAGTTGGTTGAGGTTTTCTACCATCTTGACGACAAGTGGGCTCAACTCGAGGTCGGGGAGACCAGGCGTGTCAACTACATTGCATTGCTTGTCCTGGTCAGGAACCTCGCCCTCTTCTGTATTATCGTCACTTTCTTCATCATCTGCTATTGACTCCTGTTCGGGTTCGCGTGTGCCAAAAAAGTCATCAACAGCGTGGCCGGTAATGTCAGCCACACCCTCGGAGATTGAGTCGCGCCGGCGCTTATGCTCCATCACGTCAGTGGTCTTGGATTTGTTCTCCTTGCACTGCAGCTCGTAAACCTTAATCCGATTGTAGCTGATCAGCGATGAAATACAACTGACGGGGATTAACACAGTGAGCAAAAGAGGACTAATAAGTAGCAATCCAGTACTGAACTGAATTTCTTTCCAGTGCAGACTGCTTGATTTCAATTCATTGTCTGGCACTTTGTAGGTAGACTTAAATAAATTCACCTCAGCGTAAGATTCAGTATATGAGGTCGTCATGAGTGACTTGAGCTCCTCATCATTGTCGGATTCCTCAGACGCGGAGTCAAGATCTGGATGCAATTGGTGGACAACATGAATGTAGTCTTGTTGCTTAAACGGGTCCCTGACCGAGATATATGACGTGTAAAAAGGTACCGTTCTGTCGTTTATCGTATTTGAAAATAGCATTCTATGCTGAAAGGCCGCTAGTGCTTTGTAAAAAACACCAGCAGGGTCGGCTAACTGCTCCAAAGTGGGTCGCGGGTCCTTGTTGTTTTCGTCAATGGTAACAGGCTGAAGAAAAAGGTCCATGCCAGACTGGCCGAGAATAGTTTTGCCGATAGCATTAGAAATGTTGGATCTAAGTGTGTTTTGGTGAAATGAGGTGCCAACATGGGGAGAAGCAAACGTGGTGAAGACCGTCGGCTCTAATTTACCAGCAGGATTGTCTGGTGTTTTCAGTAGCCCCTTTTGCAAAAGTAAACCAATCGCATATCTACTCCAGAGTCCACCGAGGGAGTATCCTACAAAACTAATTCTTGTGTAGACTTTTTGTTTACCATCGCTGGGTTTAGAATTGACTTTGATGTACTCCTCTATCTCTTCGACAATTCTCATTCCGCCGACCTTGACGCCGTCGTAAGAAGCAAACCCTTTATTGCTTTTGGGTACGAGCAGGTCAATGTGACTCTTGCCCGGTGGGTACTGGGCTTCAAGCGATTGCTTGATGCACTCCATATGCCCAGGATTTCCCCATAATCTGACATTGTCATGTTAGCTTGGAAGCATTATATGATCATGATTTTGTTTAATTGATCTGCAAGCCATGTACTAACCCATGAACAAGAACAAAAAGATGTTGTTCAGTCAAATCACTACCCATTGTGTGTGTGTGTGTGTATGTATATATATATGTCTGTGTTTTTTAAATATATATTTGCGAAGCACGTACAATGAATCTGATTTAGAATAAAAGTATAGAAACAAATGCAGAAGCAATGGAATAGTTTTGCAAAAAAAAAACAATCGCAGGGGAAAAGGGTGTGTTTATAAATCTGGAACTTTTTTTTTTGGTTGTTCTAAGACAACTCTGAAGACGGAGTTAACTTGGCCGGGCCATGAAGGAAGGTTTTTACTAAAAAAAAAAAAAAAAAAAAAAAAAAAAAAAAAAACTTTTTTCGCCCACAGAACGTTTATCCATTCTCTTGCAGGAATCCAGTTGTGCCGTCAGAGTCAGACAGGTTTTATCGGAGAGTCGACCACCACTATAGTATCATCTCTTGAAAAACACTCTCTCACTAGGCACGTATCAGGAAAAAAAGCACATAAAATCCGTGTCCAAATTGAATTTTCATACAAAAGTGCTTAAATCTGGTATAGAGAACTAAGCACTATTTTTTTTTTCGCTCGTCCCGTACAAAGTGATCAGTGGTTACTATGGGATAAACTTTTGTTAGCAATACTCACCCCTTTTTTTTATCGTGAAGTATTTAATTAGCTAATATACTGTTTTAAAATTATATAATCAAAACCAGGTATTTTAAATAGGCGACTACTACATGGACGGGCTTCATGTACACGGCCTTGGTTTATATTAAATACCACTAAGCACTCTATCTCACTAATCATTCAAAAGTCCGGTCTAATATAACTGCTTAATGAAAGGTGATACTGTGCCTACATTTAACATATATAAAAAATATATATAGTATAAGGGAATCAGATCTCATGGCTAACTATCGTTTTAGTTATTTTCTCAGATTCTCAGATTTTTATCCGCTTTGTTAACGGAAACTAAAAGGGTCCTCTGTTTTTTTTAGAATGCAACACATTGGAACTATGTGCGTCAGATACGCTCTTTTTAACACGAGCTTCGTTGCTGTAAAAAGTATACGCAACACTGTTGAAATTTTTTTAAACAAAGAGGGTAAAAGATCAACTTCAAGCACACTGTCTCCAGTTATTGAAAAAAAAAAAATGCAAAATTCAAACAAGTTTTTTACAAAAATCAAATACACAAAAGTAATTGGAAAAAAAGGATTTTGATTAGGAAACTAAATAACAGAAATTTTAACAGAAATTACATGTTAACTAGGAGTTTAGTCGAAAAGACCCATACCCATGTCCTCATCGGACTCCTCCTCCTCCTCCTCGGGAGCAGCCTCAGCGGCAGCAGAAGAAGAAGAAGCAGCGGCAGCAGCAGGAGCAGCAGCAGCGTAAGCCTCAGGGTTGGCAAGACGGTCCTTGATAGACTCAGAACCCTCGAAAGTGTACTCGGTGGCAATGGAAAGAGCAAGAACGTTCTTGTAGTTGTTGATGATAGAGTGGGAGACAGCAGGGAGAGTGGGGTAGCTGACGGCCAAAGAGATAGAGGCAATGGTCTTGAGGGCAGACAGGAAGTTGGCAACAAGCTCATCATCAGTGATGTCAAGGATAGAAGGAGCAAAGACCTGACCCTGGTTGTAGACGTACTCAACAGCAACACCGTAAGTGAAGGGAGAAATGTTAAGCATGTTAAGAAGGGTAGCCTCGGAGGGACCAACCTTTTCACCAGCGTTAACGACCTGGACGTCGTTGGTGATCTCAATGGTACCACGGGCAATCTTGGTGGGAACACCAAGAGCCTGGAAGAAAGAGGTCTTACCAGGCTCCATACCGGTGTTACCGGCAGGGACCCAAACGTCCTTGGGAGCAACGGCACCGGCACGAGCAGGAGCGGCAACCTTGTTCTCAAGGAGAACATCACGGATGGTCTTCAAGTCCTCGTTGGTGAAAACGAATCCAATGTTACCCTTGATCAAAGGAAGGAGGCGGTCAAGCTCGGGGATCTCAGAGACGAAAGTGCGGAAAGCACGTCTAACCATGGTGTTCTTACCCATGAGAACGACGGCTCTGCCACGGAGGGCCTTTCTGATCTCGTGCATCTGCTGGGAAGAGACATTGTCAACACCAACAAGGAAGATGCTCTGGTACTCCTCAAGAAGAGTACGGAGCTTGGAGAAGTATTCAGTTTTCTTAGCGGAAGCGCCTCCCATTTCGACTATTTGTAAAGGTTAGGATAGGATGTTTAAAGGGACTTCAAATAACAACGGATTGTTGAAGAGCTAAAATAGAAAAGAAGAAAAAAATTTCAGCGAAAAAGATTCACATAGGTGCTTTGCAAAGGTTAGTTTTTTTTTTTCGTAGAGATAATCGTCTGTGACTGATATTTACTAAGCCCGATATATACTGAGGTATAGTGTAACTTCCTATTGTGGAAGGGCAACATTCACGTTTAGTGTAATTATGTAATAATTTATTTTTTGTAAATGCTCAATACGCATGTCATACTGAAAATAAGGTTTGATTTAAAAAGTTATATGACCATTTCACAAATCATAATTCTTATTTAAATTTAGATTCAGGTATCAAAATTACAAGTGTCAAGTACTAAGGTAGTAGTTTATTTGATAATATCCAATAGTATAATATCTTTGCTTTAGCAATGTTAGCGTTTGCTGAAAGATTCTCTTTTTTTTTCTCTGATGTTTGCTAATAGACCAGTAGCACTGATTTATATCTTTTTTTTTACATTTATTTTTTAGTAAATTCGCCGGAGCTGCAAAGATGGATCAACGTCTATTTGAATTTAAGTATATAGAGGAACTCGATTATGGCTCTCTCGTTTCAAAGACACCAATAATGCAAAAAGGATGGGGGAAATTTTGATAAAAAAAAAAAAAATTGTAAATCATACAGTCATCAGAAGTTAATAATAAGTTTTACGGCCTCGTCGTGAGAAACACAGGGTGGCTCTGACGGAATTACCTTCTTGCCCCTCTTTGAACGGCCCGAGGGCTGAATCTCTTCCTGGGGCTGAGGCTCATCAAGGCGCTTCTCGCGGCGAACCTCAGGGTCGCAAAGCGCAAAATATAAACAAAGACTCAAAAAAGCATCGTTGCCAGCATTATGCATTAGAGCGTGGGGGATCTCAAAGAATTCAAGAAGTTTCTCAAGCGAGCCAAATCCCTCCTTGCGGGTCATACGCCACATGGAAGATGTGTCCAAGACTTGGTGCTTTGGAACGCAAAAGCCTTCCTTTATAAGTACGCTAATATCGCCGTCTACCCCATGGCCAACAATCACCATGTTGTTTTCCTTGGCAAGCGTAGCCAGGATAGTGTTGACCGCTGTCTTACAGTCGTCCATAGACATGATTACTGATTCGCCGTAGCTAAAGTTGTACATATTATTAGGAACAAACCTGCCGTTGACTTTGCGTTTGTTCTCCTTGACAATGAAATGACAGCACTTTATTTTGGGTAAAATTGGATTGGGCTGATTCTTGGGCATGCCTGTAGGATCGTATACTGCAATGCCAATTTCAGTGAGGTAGTTGTTATTAAATTCGAAAAGCTCAAGGTCAATAGCAACAAACACTTTTGATCTATCCAATAACCAATTGATTCCATTTGCAAGCATGGATTTCTTGGGAATACGAAGCGGCAACGCTGTCTGCACAGGCTGTGTCTCCTTGAAGAGTTGAGGAAATGCTCTCGTGGGGCTAGAGGACCGACTTTCCTCAAAACTCTCAGAGGAAGTAGAAATAGGAGTGGACGGTCGTGAATCCAGTGGTCTTGATCCTAAATCCGCTTCAGTACTGTTGTTGCTATTTGTCGCTGCAAGATCCAATTTTAGCGGCGTGTCGGTTTTTTGTATTGTGTCTTGGTTCTTGTTGCCCTTCTTGCGTTCTCTCCGCTTGATTTTCTGTGGCACAATGTCCGGCGAACCAGAAGGTTTACTAGATTTAGACTTTCGTCGTCTTCGTATGTTCTTTAATGCGGCAGGGCCGGTCGGTATGCTATCATTTGCAGTGTTATTTCGAGAGTCAGACTTCGACCTCTCGGCTTTATTTCCATTGACAGTGAGTTTAACGAAGGACTCGGTAAGGCCAGCTGGCGCCGGTAATTCATCTCCTACAAAAGTCATAAAAAGCAGTGCTGAATGGGGTATGTGATGCTGGAGAGTGAGTGGTCAGCCAGTTGTTCCACTTGTGCTCGTATTATCAACAGTGGTAGGTTGAAATGTAAGAAAAGTGAGCGTATTTTCAGGTCTTGACAATTTAAGGGTTTAAATCGAGTAAAACCGTTTTTTATGAGAAAAAAGAATTGCAAAATAAATGGAAAGACAGGGATGAAAATAAGTAAGAAATTCAAAGATCGGTCAGATCCCTGTCAATACAGAGGATTATCAGCAGAGTATCAGCAGCCGGTGATAGCAATATGCAAGGTTGAAGATAAGAGGAAATGTGCAAAAAGTTTTCTTGTTGGTGGGTTTGGCGAGGTTTCGAGTGTTAGGCTGCTAGACTTTTTTTTTTTTTTTTGAGCTTTTTTGGGAGTCTTTGTGTCTTGGTTTGTGCTGGAAATTCCTACATCTCAAGAAAAAAAAGTTCTCGGATCTAAGATCTCTCTCTCTCTCTCTTTTTCTCCCGCGTAAACACAAGGCAACGCGTCACATTTCTCAACCAATTTCATTCTCTGATGACAGTTATGCCCAAGCTCAAAACTATTTTGCTTCCAAAGAAGGCCGCTTCTAGCAGTTATGAAATAGTCACTCTTGCACACCCACGGACGCGTACTCCGACGCGTTACCTTGAGATCGCGTCACAAACCGGCAGCACTGAGCCCATTAAGCTGTTTGAATTAACAGAAGTCTCAGGTAATTGGAAAGAAGCAAATGGTGGCAAGCCCCGGCCCTCGCCGGACGATTCAGCTAGATCGAAAGCACACTCATTTCTTTTTACATCGGCAAACGAAGAGAACCCCGACGGCTTTGCAGTCGAGGAGGCACAAATTACTATTTCAACCCCAATATCACTAATATATTTCGCGCTGGACGTGTTGTGTGACTTGAAAAATAAAGCGCTTCCGCTCGACAGTATACATGACTTGTTGGAATCGACAAAATACACGCCGGCAGGTTGTTCAGTCTCCATCCCTTACAAGGATTTTGAGGTTGTTATTCAGCCGTTCTGCGACTGCTCAAACGGTCAGTTCTACAAACTTTCGCTTGAAAAGCTATTTGCCTATCTCAACCAAATTGTAGCAAGGATTATTGACAATAATGGACTTCCTGCTGATATTTATAAGAAGCATGTTGTCGACCAGCTGACGCCACCAACTTCAGAGTCGCTGACAGCAGAGATTCCGCAAGACATTATTAACCTGGCTGTAAAACAAGCGGCAATTTCACTTGTCTGTTCAAATATTCCCGTTGACCTTAGCATTTTGTTTTTTGAAGAGCATGATTTCTCAAAGTTAACAGAATATATTAGTACTATCAAGAAGCAAAAGGAAGCAGCAATTATACAACAGCAGGCCTTGCAACAACAGATCACGTCGCGGAAGCGCGGCGGCGGAGCTATCGATGACATTCTCAACGACTCAAAGAAATCCAAACCTGTTAAAACGCGGAGTCAAAAGATGCTTGAGAAAGTTGACAAAAGCTCAATGAAAAGTATATCCAGTTTTTTCAAGCCCGCGCCTAAAAAATAATTAGTATATATATATATATATATATATATTCATTACTATCATTTACCTATAATTATTTTTGCTTTTATTTTTTTTTTTGATGGATAAATTGGACTAAAATCAACAAAAAAAATTTATTCATATTACATTTCTTTAAAGCATCCATACAAACCACAGTACACTAACGTCCCCAGAGACCCTTCAAAAAACCTCTCTTACCACTCTTGGTGTCCGAAGACTCGGAAGGAGCTGCGTTGTCTCTAGACAAGACAGAGCTCTTAGAATCGTGATCGTAGTCAATGTAGTTGAATGCGATATCAAAAAACACAGGCTTCACGAATACAGGTTCAAGCTTTTGGTCAAACTTGACGAGATTTTTGACAACTTCATCTACTGTCAGATTGTTAGGATAGGTCTTGATAGAGTCAAAAACGGCGGGGATGTCTGTAGCAACACTACCAGTGTTTTCAAGCTTGATCTGCTCAGCAGTCAGCACGGCTTGCAGCTGTACAGTTCTAATGCTAATGCGCGAGACCGCTGCGTTTAGCTGCTCCTTGTTAAGAACGCCTTGAGGAAACTCAACCAAAGCATCAAGCTTGGGCAGTGAAGTCAAGACTCCCAGTGCCTTTTGATACAGAGCCAAAGCCTGTTTGTTCTCGCCGGCTAAAAAGTAAGTCTGACCAATAAGCTCAATACGTTTGGCTTTGTAGTAAGAGTCAAGGCTGGTGAGAGACTGGAGGAGCTCCTCATCACTGTAAATACCTGGAAGTTCTAATAACTGGTTCGTACTTTGTAAAATGGTATCGTAAATTCTGACCAAATCATGAGACTTGTCAAAGACCTTGCGATTAATCTTACCAACTGTCTGTTCCTTCTTCTTGGTAGTATCAACCTGACTTAACAGAATGGTGTCTCTTTGAATTCTTCTTAAAAGCAGACTGTAGCCAGCAAAAGTTGAGATAATGTACTGGTCCTGAATTGACTGATCATGGGAACTGTTGGAAGACTCGTATCTCTTGATGTTATCTTTGACCAAATCTTGAGCATCCTGCCATGATTGAAGAACACTATCAAATAAAGAAATTGAAGCACCAGCAGATTCAGTTGAGCTAATTTTGGCCTCCAACTCAAAATCCTTTTTGACAGTCTCAAAAAGCGCAGCAGCGACATCGTCGTCCGTGATCCTGGCCGTGTGCTTGCGCCAGGTAACAACTTCTAATCTGTTGTTCTCGCTGGGGTTAAGGGATTCAATAGAAAGAACAGAAGGGTCAACTTTCTGGACAATGGCAACAGCAGGGTGAACGTCATCCTGATCCAGGGCAGCTTTCTTAGCGATGTTGTCGACTCTCAGAGGACGGACCTTTTCTAATTGGAAAACTGAGTAGGTAATGTGCTCGTCGACAATGGTCGAAATTATGTCAAGAAGTTGCTCCTTGATACCAGCAGTAGTAGTCACGTTGGCAATAGTAAAAAGCGAAGCGCGAGCGACAGAATAGTTTTTAATGCAGCTTTTCCAGCGATGAATCACAAAGTCGTGGTGGCCTGAGATCAGAGCACTGTACGCGTACAGCTCCAGTTTTGAAGCATCATCAAAGCCATCAAACTCCTCGGCCAACTTGACAGCATGAGTGGCATAGGCAACAGCCTTGGCAAGTTTAGATCTAATGTGATCCTTCTTGTTGCTGCCCTCGACGGCGACTCTGGACTCCTGAAGAGTTGTGGTGCGCAAAGCTTCAGCCCAAGCCCGCTCGGCAAGAGTCAAATAAATCTTGAGCACACCAGCATTCTTCTTAACATCCTCCAAAGTGATAATCTTACCGGATCGTTGGGGCTTCTTGCCCTTTACAGGTCGTTGATGGAGATTGAATGATTTTCTTAGTCTCGCTAGCTTGCGAGTGGTGCGAATGCGGTATTGTCTGTAATCGTCCGCCCATTGTAAGGGAAGCTCATTTCTCGCAAGAACAATCTCTTCCAAAGGATGGTTCATCGTGTAATATCAAATATGATGATAAGGGATCTTGGTATCTGCAACACCGATAGGGAAGACAGTAATATATAAGGCGACAATAGAAAAGGTGAAAAGTTTCTGGTGTGTTCTTTCCAGTTTTTTTACGCTCACACATCACAGGAAATTTGGTGGCATCAAATGGGAAATCTACCCTTACCCTGTATTTAGTTTTTTTTCCCCAGCCTTGCCCTGATAAAGAGTTTTTCGAGCCCTGGAGTCTCTCTGATACGCACATTAACAATAGTGTCGTCACATTTGCAAATAAAAAAAAAAAAATTAAATTACAGGCATCAAATAAACATTAATAATAAGAAGCTGAGTATAGGCTATCCAAAAATTCGCTGGTTAAATCCCCATTTGCCATATTTGTCAAATCACCGTTCGCCAAACTAGCATCATTAAGCACAGGAGCTTGCGGTGCTCTTGGCGACACAAAATCCGTGTACCATTCAGTAGGTCCATTTGCAATATTTTCACCGTTGCTAGCCATAGCGAGGCTGTATTCCCAAGGTTTCGGAATATTCGAGCTATTAACTAGCTTATTGAAACGGATTTCACTATCATTTGCGTTAAGCTCCATCGTTAACCCCTTGTGAGGCTTTTCAGAGTCCATACCAAACGCTTTGATGTAATCATTTCCCATCTTTCTCTTTTTCCTTTCCTCACTGAGCTGAACTCGTTGTTGGTGCGTAAGTCTGGAGAGGCTATTAAGCTCGTCGAGAAGTGTCCCCATCATAATAGTAATCATCTTAAACCGCGGAAACATTGTTTCACCAATCTCCTTAAATATATCTACTGCGAGCTCTACAAGTCGAAGTTGTTCAATGCGCTGATCTACCGTAAATGTGTCGTAGTGATTTATCAAAGCCAAGGAAAGGTAGATAGTTGCATTTAAAAAGTGGGACATGAGAATATTACCGACGATCCAGTTGTAATTCTCTCTCACAAGCTTAGCTTCGTTTCCAAAACACCACTCCATGAGATACAGCAATCGAACTGAAGCTGATAGGGACTCTTCTCTGCTGCGGCGGAATTTGATGTTCTCCATGCCCATTGCACCGTGCTGACGATGTAAAGTGAGAATGACACGCATATAATCTACCTCATACCAAACGCGTTGCAAAAGCAGATCCGGAGGGCATGAACGAGTGTCTGATTTTAAAACCGATGTAGACAAATACTCAGGAGCCTCTAGAAAAGTCTTCCTGATAAGTGCATGCATGTCGAGAGTTTTCTCAAATCCCAGTTTCACAGCATGAGGACCAACACTGGAGCCCAAATCAAGCACCAAGGCTGACCATTTCATAATCTTATTTCTGCAAATGGTAAAGACCATATCAGTACGATTCGTAAATGGAACGGAAGCAGCAGGAGTATCATTCTCCGGTTTTAAATCTTTGTCGTTAATATTAACTGGAAGATCAACATCCGCTCCGGTTGGACTTATAATAGTAGGTAGGCCTTGAACCATAGACATGTGGGTGTCAAGATACTGGACAACCATCCATACTTTTCTGCGTGACTCAGCCTCAAAAGAAGACATAGCAAACCATTTAGGATCACGGTGCAAACCCATCGACTGGGAAAGTCTGACCAAGATACCTACAGAAAGGCAAACAGTTTCGGGCCAGTCCCAGGTAGATCTCTGGGAAGCCTGTCCCAAAATCCACAAAATGATAGCTCGAACATTGTTAAGGCCAGGTTTTAAGCCAATCTTGCCCCAGTAAGAGCAAACTTCAGAACCAGCCATCCAGTTCTTCCAAATTTTCTCTGGATTTCCATCACCTTGAAACAATTCAGGTACATTTTCATCACAGTATGATTGCAACGCAAATGTCATCATTCCCAAAAACATTGACACCCAAATTAACTCGCAAGAAGTGGGATTCTCCCAGAAATCATTGTACTCTTTTTCGAAAGTTGGCCTGTGAATAATTTGAAAGCACGAACTGCACAAAAGAAAGTATCGCTCAATCAATATGTCGCAGGTAGGTCGAGTAGGAATGGTGGCCAAAACATCAAGAGGTAGCATCCCTGAAGACCCTGGGTTCATAAAAGGAAAGTCAATAGGGTCACGGGTTGCCTCTAGATCTTCTGGGTTTTGGCTCTCGGTGCCAGTGTCTTCTGGCCTCTCTGGGACTGGGCATCCCTTTTTAAGTGACACCTTCTGCATCAATTCTTCAAGTTGTTCCATTTCATTGAACAAGATTCCCCAGTGACTGTCGCCATGATAAATAGACTTTCCTTTTTTATCGAGCTTAAGCATGCCGAGAACATCGCGTTGGTTGGGAGTTTCCTTTGAAATATCAGTATTCAAAAACTTAGGGCTTTCTGACCCCGCATTCCGTGAAAACGGTGAGCTGTCGGTTGTTGGCGTAGTATCCGTTGAATTTCCCTTCAGAGAAGGAGTGTTAGATGGAAGAGACTGTGTTTTGGCATTCGGTTGGTTCTTTTCCATCATCATGCTCAATACCAGCTTTTCCATTTTATCCAGTCGTTTTTTAAGTTCAGTGGCTTCAAATGATGAGCTTCTCTCGGAACCAATACTGCTGACGACTGTGCTGTTATTACTTTGTTCCGAAAAGTCGGAAAACGTCACTGACATTTGCGGTGGTCGTTGTTTGATATTCCGCTGGCTAGAAAACGACACTGTACGTGGAATGGCATGTAATTTTGTGTCTTCCGGCGATACAAGCACTTGGTGGGAAGGCGAAACATCGCTTCCATCTCTTCGCATTTCTTTCGGCGATACCTTTACTTGGAGAGGTGGCGAGTCGTCAGAATCATTTGCATAAGAACAAGTAAATTCGATCTTACGTTTGACACAGTTCGAGCATGGATGCTGGCGGTCGCATTTCAGCTTGCGTCTTCGACAGAATGAACAGTTTTTTGGACGTCTTTTTCGTTTTTTTGTTCCGGAGTTCTCTGAATTTGTGGTCTCTGTGAAGTTTGGTTGAATGTGTGTGTTTGGGACGCCTTCAAGATTCACACCCACACTGGGGTTTAAGTCGTCGTTAAACATTGTTTCGTCTTGAATTTGCGTAGAAATTGGTTGAGTGAAGTCGGTTTGGATGTCGCCAGCAAGCATTCCAGAATTTATAGAATTCGCCAGATTCTGTTCTGGTATCATAAAGTTGAGAGAGGATTTCCCACTTAGAGATGAAAATCCTCCGTTGTAAGGCAAATCCATTGTTGATTGGATTAGTTTTGCTCTTGGCTAAAGATATTTAGAATGTGCGGACAAGCGTTTTAAGTGGAGTGGCTTTTGAGTCTAGAAGAGTGTTATTCTGTAGTTTCAAGTGAAAATTCTTTATGAGCTTTAAGAAAGCTGAGAATCGTGGTGGCAAAACGTGTTGTGCTAGAAGAGGTTTAAGGAGAAAAAAAAAAGTTCGAAGGAACTAAAATCGGGAATTAATATTTTAGAGCCAGAAAGTAAGCTAGAATTTGGAGTTGCAACACGAAAAAAAAAAAAAAAAAAAAAAAAAAAAAAAAAAAAAAAAAAAAAAAAAAAAGGGAAAAAACTAATCCTCTGAAACGGAGGTTAAAAATAATGGACTGGCGGAGTTGGAGTTTAACCCATACACCAAGTCTAACATGAAAAGCATGCTGGTAAAAGTTATAGCTATTAAAAGCCTGGTAATCACCTTTTTTGTCATTGAAAAGAAAAAAGTTACTGTGATTCTTGTTTGCTATGCCGCTAACTTGGCTACCGATTGGATTATGAAATTTGAAGATATCAAGTTTAAACAGCGGGAATGCTAAGTAGCCGAAACCAGGTTTTAATACTGCCAGCGCTAATGTACATATTATTTTAAAAACATATATAGTCCTTCGATAGCATTATTGAAACCAATGTTCAATTGATTATAATACATGTATGATCCAACGTGATAAAAATACGAAACAAATGGATCATTAATATATGAGTAGGAGCTTTTATTAGATATCGCCGTAAAGCTCGGCAATGTCATTAGAAGCTGACTTAAGAGATTCTTCGTCAGCTAACTCCTGGATCTTCTGAGAGCTAGCTTCGATAGCAGGAACTGGGGGAAGTTTAGAACTAGTGCCATTTTCCTTGATAGCAACAGCCCCCTTGGCCTTTTTCTTACCTCCTTGGAAATTTTCCCTGACCCTTAGATAGTGCTTGAGTTCGTCAGCACTAACAGAAGGAATAAGCTCTCTTAGAGACTTGTCAAAATCAGCCTCAGTGACCAAAACATCAGTATCGGCATCGGTTGCAACATTTTCGAACCACCATCTAATCGAAATTTGCTTTGCATCAGGTGACTGGTCCTTTAGCTTGAGGTTGTACTGACGAATTTTCTCATCAACCTCGTTTGCAGTTCTGGTCATGGCGTTCAGCATGGCATCTGAACACATAGCGTAAAAGTCAGCACCAGTATATGTGAAAGGACACTTTTGCGATATCTTATCCAGAGAAACAGTAGGGTGTAGCTGAAATTTTCTAGTCAAGGCTTCCAAAATTGTTTGCTGCTTTTCATGAGTGTCGGAAATACCTAGATACAGCATTTTGTCAAATCTACCGGGGCGCAATAAAGCTTCGTCAAGTAGATCAGGTCTATTAGTAGCGCCAACAACAAACACACCTTCACCTCCGGAACCACTCATGCCATCAAGTTCAGCAAGCAGCTGAGAAACGATTCTATCCATGACACCTCCAGAATCGCCTTGATTACCTCGCTTAGGCGCGACGGAATCCAATTCATCGAAGAAAACAACGCAAGGACGTGCATCTCTGGCTTTCTGAAACACTTTTCGTACATTGGCTTCCGATTCACCAATGTACATGTTCAAAAGTTCGGGACCTTTGACAGAAAAGAAGTTGAGCGAGAAAGTAGTAGCAATTGCTTTGGCAAGAAGAGTTTTACCAGTACCAGGAGGTCCGTAGAATAGGATACCACTTCGTTTTTTCATGCCACTGCTAAACAAGTGAGGGTATTTCAGAGGCATTTCAATAGTGTCAAGAATCTCTTTCTTGACACCCTCAAGACCACCTACATCCTCCCAGCTAACATTAGGAATACGTGGAGCACCAATGGAATCACTGTATTTCTGTCTAGCCTCACTAATTGCCTGTTCAAAATCTTCAGGTGTTATTTTTATAATACCACCAGATGTCAAAATCAAGTCTCTTATAGAGATAGAGTGATTATTTTTAGTATAGTCTTCAAATCTGGCAAGTGCTTTTTGCTTACTGGTTTGAACAATCGAAACCATGTCAGGAGGAGTGAGACCAGCAGACTGTAATGCCAAAGTTTCCAGAGACACATCACCTCTCAAAGCATAAAAAAAATGTAAGCGGGATTTGCCGAATATCTTAGAGGTGGGTTGTCTAGCAAGCTTGCTGTGGCATAGTTGATTAAAAATCTCCTTTCTCTCAGCTTCAGAAGGAACACCAATCTCAATTTCAAACTTAAACTTCGCTCTCACTGACTCTGACAATTTGTCAATGTCAGAAACAGTAGCTAGTATTACCAGGTTTTCTTTAGAAGAAAACTCATTTATAATGTCCAGTAAATTGGAAGTAATTCCAGCGCCCTCCTTGCCATCTTGTTCGGATTTTTTTGCTAAGGCGTCAAGGTGTTTGATAAGAACCAAGCAGGGACTAATTTGAGCTGCCCTTTCTAGTCGACCGCGCAAAATTCCAATGGTTTTAGGGTCAGTATCTCCTAAAATACTGTAACCACTTACCTCAAAAACATGAATTCCCATTTGAGAAGCCAGGCTTTGAACGACGCTTACCTTACCCGCTCCGCGCTTGGATGAGTGCACAAGTATGGTAGTATTTAGTGACGCACCCAAAGATGAGAAACTTGCAGACAGGTACTGCTTGAGTTTAGAGGCATAAATGAAGTTTGGAGTGTGAGCAAATCCTGCTTCATAAGAAGGAAATGTAGGTAATGACAAAAACTCCTTCCAGGGTAGCGCTGATGTAATACAGGGGCCTTTGACAATTCCAGACTGAATCATCCGAGTTTGAGACGAATCGATAATGAAATCATCTTCAGTGTCCTCCCCTTGTTGATTAAGAGCCGTAATTTTAAACCAGGCAATGTCATTAGGTTTTCCCATGGGCAGGGTACCTTCTTCAAAAGAATCATCTCCACCAATATAATACATAGACCTCGCAAGAATGGTGTCAATAGGTACCGCAATCAGATCTCCATTTCTCACAATTCTGTTGTAGGACTCAAAATAAGTTCTGAGGCCTGATAAAAAAGCAAGCTGAAGTGTTTTATCCGTAGTTACAACTGAAGCAAGCCTAGAAATTGTGACTTCTTTGGCAATCTTGACATATTGCGTGAAATCATGAGTATCTTTATTTTCACGTGGACGCTGGACATCAATAATTGTCGGGTTTCCCAAATTAAAGATTAGAAAGGGAGATAAGTAAATAGTGTCACTCTCCACAGCCCTTGGTTCAGGATAAGAAAATAACCTGATGTGTCTTTGCATGCCCAACTCGGTAGTTAGAAGAACCTAGATTGATCATGTTAGTGTAAAGAAAAAAAAATATAGAGATTTATTACATACAACATCGCCAGAGAAGCATCCAATGCTAGCAAGTTGTTCAAATCTAACAAAGCCTCGGGATTCAGGGTCATCCTTAAGTTCGGGGGACGGAATGATTCCAGAAGTTAAAACAGGCTCTTCAAGGCTTTTGACTCGCAGTGTAACAGGAATGTTTTCATCGTCAGCATTTAGACATTTATTGAAAGAAATGTATTTTTCAATCTCAACTTCAAGGTCTTCAAATGGCTCATTGATAGGGGTAATCTGACAGGATTGGCTTGAACGATGGTCTTTAATAACAACCAATTTTGTCTTTTTTGTCAGAATACCCTGATCGACAGGCTCACACAGTTTATAAATTCCTCTCAGAATTTGGCTGTACTCTCCCTGACGGATAATTTTGGTATCTAGACTGTTGAGAAGCTGCAGCATCAATTCATCACGATCTCTCAAGCTAAATGTGTCATAGATCTCAGGGGGGCATACTACCAATAGTTGTTCGAGTAGAGTAGGAGAAACTGCCTGTATGATGACTCTGCTGTTCACTGGTGGTCCACCGATTAATTTGTTCTTATTTGAGAGCAAGGATATTTGGTTGGTATGGTGATTTGGGCTTGAATCAATTTGGTATAATGTCCATTTTCTTGATGAAGACTGATTTTGATTGATTCCGTGAATGACAACAAAGAGACCACCTTCGAGCAAGTCGTCCTCTACAGCTGGAAAGAGAGAATTGAACAGATCGGGCGAGAGTGAGACAACATTTTCAGAGAGGTCGTCGCTGTATAGTACTGTGGCACTGACCTGTCGGGTACTGATTGAAGATGTTGAGCTGTTATTTAGTAGCATACTCGAAGAAACGCTTTGCATAGGTGAAGAAGTAGAAGAGTTTGAGATGAGAGCAGGCATGTTTTCAGACTTCTTTGTGTGAGAAACTTGGTGGTTTGACTGAATCTATTTTGACAGGTAGTTAATTGAGAGCAGATCAAATGAAAGGCTGAGAATCGAGCCGACAGTAAAAAGAAATGAAAATGTAGGCCGAAAAAGGTTGATACAGAAGGTAAAAAAAAAAAAAAAAAAAAAGGGACGATTTATAGATTTATTTGTATTGATGATGATGATGAATTTGGTTGGAATCAAGACTGGCAGTTTGTGGGGGAGACTTGAGAAAACGGAAAAAAGATCAGCCATACAAAACGTAAAAAAAAATCCTGAGTTAGTACCTCGGCTAGTTTTTTAACCATACATTTAAATAAAATCCACCCAAACCATTTTGACAATTAATACATTTTTTTTTTTTATTTCAACGTCTCCCTTCAATTTAGTTTAATTTCTGCTTTTTCCTTCGCTTTGGGGGGGAAAATTAAAGCAGAAAGTCTCTGATACATGTCAATGCTCAGGAAGATAGGAATAATCAAAGTGGGGAGGTAAAAGCCAAAGAGTTTATTGAAATCTGATTGGGGCACGTCCAAATAGAAAAGCTCAACCAGACACGCAAATGTCGTTACAGCCGCCTCGACTCCATAGATCAGGGAAGGAAGATAGATCTTTTTGTTTCCTATATGAAGAATTATTGTTAGTCATCAAGGTAGTTTAGGACAAACGAGAACTAACCTTTGAAAAAGTAGTATGTTCCAGCGAGAAAAAAAGGAGTTTGGAAAAGAATCTCAAGCCAGACAAACCCTACAAGCCAAGGCTGCGGTCTGGCTACCAAGAGGTCATTGTTGGATTCAATGTGAAATCTCTTAAGTTTTGTTTGAAGAGGGAAAAGATATTGATCTGGCAGAGCAATAGTACAATCAATCAACACAGTGATGAAGAAGTGTTGAAAGCTAGAGTGATAAAAAAGTGTTAGATATGTAATTAACTCTGTGCAGGTTCATGTTTCTCCATACAAATAAAATGTGTAGAAGAGATCTCTCTTTCGACTCCAAATCGATTTTGCCATGGTGCTTTTTTAATCGACTTTTGTATAATCTTGATTTTAGTGTGTTGAATAATGAGATGGGACAAGCGAAGGGCTTGTTTTGTTTGTTTTTTTGTTGTTGTTTTTTCGTTTTTGTTTTATCAAGCTTGAGCCTGGCTAATGTGCAGCTGGGTGGATATGAATTAACGAGCTATGAATCAGACTCAGGTTCATGAAACATCGTAAAAGTTTTTAAAACATCAAAACAACTAGAAGGAAATCATTTAAAGATAGGCTTAACAGTCATAAAAAAGAAAAATGCTATTAATCTACTTGGTATATGCTATAAATAATATCAGTCAATGAAAGGCAAGAAGCTGGTTACTTCTTTGCAACCCCCTCGAGTATGTCTCTAGCCTCGTTTATCTTCATGGCCAAATAGGGAGAACCGCCTCTATCTGGATGATTTTTTATCATTATTTGCCGATGTACCCTTTTAATGTTGCTTTTACTCAAACTCTGCTGGCTCATACCTTCTAGGCCAAGGATATCTATCGCCTCTGCCACCGACATTTTGGGATCAAACCCTCCCTGATAAAACTTTCTGTTGTCATGATAGGACCCATTTCGTGCTGCCGCTGCTGCTGCCTGAGCAGACTGTGCATCATAAAAAGCTTCTATTGGCATGGCGCTCAGGCGCGCATAGGCCCGTACTGCTGCTCGGCCACTAGTAAATAGTAATGCAGCACCGAAAGCTGCGATAATTGGAAGAACCTGAAGGAAATTTTTTTGTTAGAAAGCGAAACAAAGAAATTTCTAAAGCTATAATTATCAGAAGTAACCAAACTCAATACTCGGCTATCAGATTATTCTTACCATCTTTATGTTAGATTAAGCAGATACATAAAAGTGTGTGACAAGAGAAATAACTCAACTAATGGGAATTCCGCTGGCTGAACATAGTTGGATAGGAGCTGGGAGGTGTTTTAAAAACTAACGTCGGAGAGTTTTTAGCAAACATGTGGAGAAAAAATAACTAACGCACAAGAGTTCATTGGCTAAAAGCATGGCACAACCACAACTTTTAGCCAGTTCTCTTGAAAGAAATAACTATCACTTATTACTTTGTATATCACACTTCACACTTGAAATTATATCTACTGCTCATTTTCACATAAGCATTATAAAATGTCATAGACAAGACATAAATGTCAAATAATTGTTTTGGTCAAACATGAATGAGCAAATAATAAATAGCTGAGACTATAAATGCACTATAGATCTGAAAATAAGCTTATACTTCTCTGCTTTACATGACCCTCCAAGATATTTATCTTCAGAACCCCATTTTCTTTATTGGGTAGATCGTCAGCGGAATTTAAGGCTGTTTGTGCCAGGGACAGATGACGCATTGATTTTTTTGTTTCATTAGTGTCCGTAACAGATTCTAATCCATAGTTATTCTTAGACTGGTCGGCTGATGATGAGTTGATAATCGCCATAGTGGTGGAGCCTAATATCGTTTTAAGTCTTTCTAACGAGACTTGATTCAAGCGCTGCTCGAAAGCTGTAATCCGAGTTTCTAGCTGGTGGAGCTCTGATACCCTCATATCATAGACAGTATTAAGTGATCCAAGCTCTACATTTAAAATATCTTTTTCTGAACGTAGCTGATCGATGTTTCCTTCGAGGTTGGCAATAATTTCCTCATGCCGGCCAATATCATTGTTAAGGTACTTAAGCAGGCGCATCTCATCTTTCATTAGTCGATTCGCAGCTTCGGTCTCGTGTAGTTGATCTTCATTCGCAGCAAGCCTTTGTTTTAGTTCTTCATGAAGTTTTGCATCAGTACTATTGGACTCTTCTTCACATCTCTGATGCAGTTTGAACTCCAGGTTCCGGATCTTTGACTCTAGATTAGCCACGTTCTGCTCATGCTGAGCAGATTCATTTTGTTGTTGAGTTTTCCACTGTTCAACCTCAAGTTCCAAATCTTTGATTCTTTTTTCCGCTGTTAGCAGCTCATAGTTATTTATTTCAAATTTGTTTCCAATAAGATCAGTAGTAGAGGAACGGGATTCAAAAGTAGCAGAAACAACTTTAGTTACATCCTCCATATGGGTTCGACTTTCCTTTGAAAGTTGTTCTAGTTGTATAGCTATAAACTCCACTAAGCTGGTAAAAGACTTGTCGTGCCGATACCTTGATTCTTGTTCCAGTGCCACTAGTCTCTTAAAAATTTCGGGTATTAGATGGTCGTGTACTGGTGCTCGCGTCTCCACTTTGCTTTGGGTGGTGGTTCGAGGTGAAATAGCTATTGTTTCCTGTAATATATTATGTAAATCAACAATGTCTCTACCGAGAATTTGAAGCTGTTCATATGTCCTTTCATTTGCCTTTTTGAATGTGTTTCTGAGCTCTGATGATGCGTCAGTTGTTTCTTCCCTAACCAGTTTGGAGATTTTTTCTTTTAGTCTATGCATATCACCTACAGAACTATCGAAATATTCTCGGATCCCCAGCAGGAGATCATTGATATTTTGCTGTTGGTGTCCAATCGATTCAGAAAATTTCATTAGTTCATGTAGAAGCGTATTATTGTTAATAGATCTAAAAGAGCTGATAAAGTTTGTCGAGTCTGGCACTGAGCTTGCGTCCTTCGAAGTCTCTTTCATCAAATGAGTCTTGATTTCTCTTTCGATTGAGTCAAGTTTATTTGTGACATCGGCTGAATGATCGATTATGAGTTCAATGGTATTCTGAATATAGTGCTGATTTTGGTTCTGTTCGTGTAAATTTTTTGAGAGTTGGAGAAAATTTTCAGTAAACACTTCATTTGTAAAGTTTGTTGTCTCATGGGTGATGTCAATACGTTTAGCCAGCTCTGAAAAAGCATTCTTTTCTTGATATGACATGTGCAAGATACTATCAATATTAGCAGAAATACCATTTACCACGTTTTCGACTGTGTGATTCTGTTGCTTAATTTCTCTAGAGCTTTCAAAAAGACTAGAAAGTAAGCTCTCAATCTCTGTGCTAGATGAAGATGGCTGGAAAGCCATTCCAGGACTGTTTGTCCTAAGTTTAAACGGATTATCCGAGCACAGTCCATTTGACCCAATTGCTGGCGACTGACTCAATCCATTAACTATTGAAGGAACTAATTCGCTGCCGCTAAGTTTGCGACCATTACCTTGAAGTTCTTGCGGTGATCTTGCCGAATAATCCCAACCGTTTGCATCTATACTCTGTTTTCGACGGTTCAAGGGACTTGATTTTAGCGAGGAATATCGCTGTGAGTGTATTGTTTCGTTCTGATACTTAGGTACATGAATCGAACTTGCTTGGTTTCTTTGAGCTGTTCCTGAAGTTTGGAGTAAAGACGTGAGACTTTGCAAAATTCCTTGCGATGAGGGTTGTTGGGCCATTTCGTTGCAGTGCGGTAGTGCTGATTGTTGAAATAGTGCAAGTATAGAAATAGAAACAATTGAAAGTTGGGGTTTCAAACGGTCAACTACCCTTGTATGTATAATCCAAAGGATTAGAAGTGTGGATTAAGAAATAGCTGGATTGCTTTTGCGTGGATTGGCCCTTGATGATAGAAACGGGCATTGAGTAGCTATCTTAGCCTTTGTTTTGTTTACTCCCGATTGTATACAGCCCCAAGGGCCCTCTGATTTGTTTGCCAAAACTTAGATAAGCTGCGTAGTCACGTGAATAAAAGTTTAGCCGCATATCACATGATATTTATCATGCATTGTCTGAACTTCCTATAAAAGAATATTAACAGTCACAAAGATTTTTGGTGAATATATTTCAGAACTAAGTAATAATCAGAACAGTACATATGTTCAATACTCAATTTTTCATCTCTCATATTAAATTTACCTTACTCATTTCACAGTGAATTATTATTAACACTGTGCGTGGTGCTTAGTCAAAATGTGGTTCCTCACACAATTTTTTCCTTCCAACTCACCCTCCAGTTTGATCTCACTTTTTTTCTTTTTTTCCTTCCTTTTTGAATAAAATTTTCCTTCCACCTCTTAGGCATCATCGACACCACACGACGACATAACACAATGGGATCCAAATTTTTGAAGCCTGGCAAGGTTGGTATGTTCAGCTTAATATTTTAATCTGTGTTTATGATATAGCTTGAGTATTGAAAACAAGGATTGTCAGTGATTAAAGTAATTGATTTTGTCGACAAGGAAATTTCAACATTGCAACAAACTTATCTCGACCTTTTACGATAAATTTTATAAACTTCTTCAGTCAAAAATTTTAGCATCATCAGTGTTTGCTTCATACAGGACATTGCGAACTTTCATGTTTTTGTTATTTATTTCTTTATTTTATTTCAGTTGGTGGGATTTAAAGCTTTTTCGATAGCTGTTTTCCATAGTGATTTACTCTTGACATTTCGCTGTTCTTCAATACTCTGACAACTATACTCATGTAAATTTTTACGTCTCATAGATTCACTGGCTAACTTTTTATTAATAGCCATCATTGTCCGCGGACGTTTCGCTGGTAAGAAGGTTGTTATCATCAAGCCCCACGATGATGGCTCCAAGTCTCACCCCTTCGGTCACGCCCTGGTTGCTGGTATTGAGAGATACCCTTTGAAGGTCACCAAGGCTCACAGCGCCAAGAAGGTTGCTAAGAGAACCAAGATCAAGCCTTTCGTCAAGGTTGTTAACTACAACCACTTGATGCCCACTCGTTACACTTTCGAGCTCGACACCTTGAAGACTGCTGTCAGCACTGAGACCTTCAAGGAGCCTTCCCAGCGTGAGGAGGCCAAGAAGACCATCAAGAAGGCTTTCGAGGAGAAGCACCAGGCTGGTAAGAACCAGTGGTTCTTCACCAAGCTTAACTTCTAAGTTCCTTGTATAAACTTATCTTTATTGTCATGCCAAAAAAATAAAAGAATTTATTCTAATGTGATTAATCTGCCGTAATTTCACTTTTGCTATAACTTTGTTTGGTGATTTCTTTGCTACTCAAGATTAGCTATTCGTAACTGTAACTTATTCCTTGTGGTGTATAATTTGCCTACATTATTTTATGTCATAGTAAGTTAGTTCGTTGCGCTCATAAATTGAAAAACTGCATTCAGCAGTATTTTC
>JAJMRT010000139.1:30681-44008 GCA_030558065.1 Geotrichum phurueaensis
TCTTTGAATAAAAAAAAAAAAAAAAAAAAACAGATAAATTTGTAAAGTGCAAATCTTAAACTTTTAGAAAGTGGAAACTTAAAAAATAAAAAAAAAAAAAAAAAAAAAAAAGCAGATAAAGTTGTAAAGTGCAAATCTTAAACTTTTAGAATGTGGAAACTTGAATGTTCGAATCGGAGGCAGTAAAAAAAACCAAAAAAATAAAAAAATAAAAACCACCACATTATTTCATGCACATTTTCAATTTCTGATTTTCATTCACTGCCAGCTTCTTGATTTTATATCAAAATGTTAAGAACTCGTACTTTCATTCGACTTGCATCTAACACTTCTGGGATCAAGGTCAAGTCTTCATCGGCTCTTAAGAGACCTCAATACGACTTTCAATTCATTTTTAACAATGCCGATGAACTAATCAATAGTGCTAAACTTCGCCGCCTACCCACATCCGGCGTGGAGCTTGTAAGGGACAACTACAACCTGTACAAAACTTCTCGACTTGAACTTAACAAGCTTCAGTCTAAACGCAAAGAGCTTGAGAAGCAGCTTATTCCAAAGAAGGCAGATGGCCAAAAGATTTCTTCCGATCAGATCTCTGATATTCGAAAACAACTCTCTGACCTGAAAAACAAGGCAAAAGAGCTTTCTATTGAGTATTCTAAATACGAAGAAAACCTTTTTATTGGAGCGGATGCTGTTCCTAACGTCATTAGCCCCGACTCATTTGTTCCAGAACCAGAAGAAATTACATTCTTGAACGACAACAATGGTGAGCGCCCGTTGATGGCAGAGAATACAGATCACATGACGGTTGCTCGGGAACTAGGAATTGTAAACCTTGAAGCTGCTGCCAGAGTTAGTGGCTCATCTTGGTACTATCTCATCGGTGATGGTGCTTTGCTTGAACAGGCTCTGGTTAACTACGCCATGTCAAAGGCTCGGAAAAGAGGATTTGTTCCTGTGATTCCGCCGTCCATAGTGAGACAGGAGATGGCCAACGCCTGTGGATTTAAGCCTAGAGACCAAAACGGAGAGCAGCAAATTTACAACCTTTCTTTTAAAGGTGCAGATCTGTGTCTGACAGGCACCGCTGAAATTCCACTGGCAGGCCTATACTCCGACACTGAGCTGGAGTTCGATGAAAAAGGTATCAAGAAACACGTCGGTGTGAGTAGAAGTTACCGGGCTGAAGCCGGCGCTAGAGGTCGCGATACAAAAGGCCTTTACCGAGTGCATGAGTTTACAAAGGTTGAGCTATTTGCTTGGACTGACACTAAAGAGAGGTCCGTCACGGTTTTGAACGATATTCTTGAGCTTCAGAAGGAAATTATTAAAGAACTGGGCCTCACTGCTCGGGTTTTGAACATGTCCCCTGATGAACTAGGCTCGCCTGCCTACAAAAAGTATGATATTGAGGCTTGGATGCCTGGCAGACGTGATTGGGGTGAGGTCACTTCAACCTCCAACTGTCTCGATTTTCAGTCTAGAAGAATGCACACCAAGTACAGATCTGAGGACAACGGAAGCAAGCTCGCCTTTGCACAAACTCTGAACGGCACTGCTATGGCTGTTCCTCGTGTCATTGTAGCAATCCTTGAGACTTTCTATGAGCCCGACACGAAACGCGTCAAGATCCCAGAGGTTTTGCGAAAATGGATGGATGACAAAGAGTATATTGAATAGTCTTCAAGGAAACCATGATAGACTAGCTTTGCTTACTATTTTTTTATTACTGTATATATTGAAAATGATTTTTGTTGTATTAATAGCTACATTCTCTTTCTTTCTGTCATCCGGGAGTTTGAAGCGAAGAACTTGAAGTTTTATTAGTAACTTTGAACTTTTTTTTTTTTATTGTCAAGGTAAGCTCTTTTTTTTTAGCTGTCAAAGTTTTTTCTTCGACATTTTTTCTCTTAAGTTTTTCTTCTTTCCCACCACCACCCCAAACTTCACCTTTCAACAATTTCTCTTTTTTCAATTCCGATTTTTTTCTTCTTTTTTTTTTTTTTTCGATTTCCAGCAGGTTTATTCTAATAAGCTGGAAAACTTTTATTGAATACATAAACTTTTATTTGAATTCTGGTTTTTGTTCTTCATTAATCTACAGATACTCCAGAAAGTTTTAAGCAAATCTATCGTTGCGGTTGATTTCACATCGCCAGTTTCAACAACCTTTTTTTACAACATTTCACCTACACCTCTATTCATCTCCGCATTCATATCACTCTGTCTTTAAGCTATATATTGATTATTTTGCAGGATAGTTACTGATACTCAATCTCGTATGTTTGACTGGTTTTTTTATTTTTTTTATTCTTATAGTTCTATTTTTCATTTTATTTTTTGTGTTTTTTGCCTTCCTAACTATCATTTTATAGCATCACCCAACTTCACTGAATTCAACTCCAACGCAAATTTCAACTATAACTCAACTTGATGTACTACTAATTGTTGAATATCATCATGCAAATTAAGTTATCTTCCAATATTCTACGGAGGTTAGCTGAAGCGGTACGTATACTCTATAGCCCCTCTTACTATTTGCCTTGTATTAACTTTTTCTAGCCTGCCGATTTGAAAGACCTCATCGACTCCTTCGTGAATATGAATCTCGATCAACTACCAGATGCTTTGAATCAGTTTTCGGTTATTTGGGATCGCCCCCGCGGTGATTTGTGTCTTTGGGCATCGCTATTGAATCGCCACGACGACATTCTTAAGGAAATGATTACCAAGTACGGCCTTGAGCAAGGGAAGATCAAACCGCAGTATTTTGATCCAGTTGATGAAACACTGATTTCTGCCATTATGAACTTTACAGCACTTGTTCTTTCAAACTCTTCTAACAGAGGTATATTTGCTAGCGACAAATACATTTATACCTTCTTGTATTGTACTTCACCAGCTTTAGTGGCGGGAGCTCTCAAAGTTTGTGTCACCCTTTCTCTTCACCACATCCACTCTAAATTTATGAGGACATACCTTCCGCCACCCGAAGTAGGTGTTATTTCTAAATACGCAACAATAATATCTTCAATTCGTCCGGAATCATCTTTTGTTGAATACTATGCGAACCACAATCCGCCTCCCAATCTTTCAGTGCAATATTATCTCAGAAGTGGCAACGCATCGTCTGATAAACACCAATCTTCACCACTTGCTGATCAGGACAAGTCAAAATCTTCAACATCTGCTTCATCTTCAAGAACACCCGACGTTTCGAAAGAGGGACTTACTGAATACATTATTTCTTCTAAAGATGTCATTGCGTTGCCCCTTCACGAGTACCTGCAGCGCGTCTTTGAGACGATTCCAGAGGAGTATTGGCTTGATGTAGTTTTAATGACCTTTGTTGCAAAGTCATCTGCTCGCACTGAAGAAGGTGCAAACCTTCGTGCTACTCTGATCGAAATGCAATGTGATGCCCTCAAAATTGCTGGGTACGCTTTTCCGCCAGCACATATTGATAAAATTTTCAGCGAACACCCCAATATTATTCGCCATCTCTGTCAGCTTCTTCTCCCTGAAAGCAACATTCTACAAAAGCTTAAGATTGCAGGAACTGATACATTTTGCTCAATTGTGTGCCAACCTTCTATTGCCCCAGACATTGTTATTGCACTATCTTCTCATGTTAACCATGGTCCGTTGATGATTATTTTACGCAATCTTCTCAAAGAGATGAAGAAGAAGCACGATATTCCTACAGACTTTATTGATGGCTTAACCTCGCTAGTTTTGCAACTCTCCCATACTGCTAACACGTCGACAATGGTTACCTTGACGCCTGAATTTATTCCAATTTTGATGGAACTCATCACTCTTGGTTCATATCTTCCCAATTCAAGAGGTAATACAGTTGACTCTTTGAACCATTTGTTGAACGATGCTCCTACAAACATTTCATTTTTTCTTCAAGAATGTAAGGGTAGTGAATTTGCTTTGCAACTTTTTGAAGATACAGTCGAGAAGTTGTTGATTCCAGCAAATCAAGGCCATGCTCCAAGATATTCTAATGTTGATTACTGTATTGACTTTTTTAGTGCACAGCTTTTGAAAAATGTTCTTCATTTAATTGGAACCATCGCTGCTCATGGAAAAGCACCTGATCGTATCCAAATTGTATTGGAGTCGAAGTTTATCCCGTTAACCACTAAGATTGTTTTAAATCCTAAAATTTTTGGTTCAAGGAACATTATACTTGCTTTAGGAATTCTTGGAAACATGATTGAAAACGAGTCTTCTGCTCTTCAGGCTATATGTGAGAAGGATCATATGGATATTATCCTCAAGAGTGTTCCTGATCTTTTGGCTTACTCGACGTCGTTTCATAGTCCTATTGCCAAATTCTACAACTCTTTATTTCACCATGAGCTCGGTCTTAATCTTAACGAAGAAAAGGGATTTCTCCAGGAATATTTTCAAATCATTACTAAGCATATCAATGGTAAGGACAGTTTGCGAAACCTTGGCGCTACCTTTGATCAGATTTGTACGGAACACAGCTCTTTGAGACCTTTAATAATATCTGAGTCAATTAAGCTGATTAACGCTTTACGGGAGAGTCTTGACCATCCTCTTCCAGATATGCATTTCTTTAAAGAGATGGAGTACGTGGATGATGGTCCTACTACCGATGAAGATATTCAGGTTTTGAAGACTTATTCTCTCTTAGTTTCTGCTATTACATTTATCGAGGGACTACTAAAGAATGCACATTCTCAGATTGAATTTATTAAGCAGAAGGGTGTCAGCAGTGCTCTCAGCTTTCTTGAATTAGGATGTCTGAACTATGACTTTACTTTCAACTCACCTGCCATGACCTTATGCCAAACACTCAAGCAACTCTTTGACTTGGATGTTGATCGAGACTATGTTGGAAACGAAATTATCAACCATTTTGAGAAGGCCCTATCTCGTGTCGAAGAAGCCGAAAAACACTTCGATGTTAAAGGCGAACATGACATAATTGAATCTCCAGAGTACAAGCGATACCTCAAGTCACTTAGCCCTCTAAACAACATCATTTATGCTTTTTACATTACTGTCTTCACTAATTATGGTACTGGCTTCCGTATTAGACAGCTTTTGGAAAAACTCGGCCAAGGCGATATTGGAACTAGTCTAATATCTAGACTAGGTAGAATTCAACGTCAGGCTATTTGGGAGGATTCAAGAATCACTCAACACATCACCGTTCCGGTTCGTGACGCAACCCGTGCTGTTTCGTTAGACGACATTTACGGCAGTACTATGAAGCGTCTTCAAGATACCGAGGATGTCAAAAAGCTTAAAGAGCTTGAACTGGAGTTAAAGGAGGACGGTAAGACTTCTCGCTTTTCTACTGTCAAGTCTGGTAGATTTCTATTAAACGGCATTATATTTTCCGTATCTATGCTCTACTATGTTCTGTCCAACAGTCTGACTCACAATTTTAGAGATGGCATTCACTTTATTGACAAGACCCCTTACAAATTACTTGAAGCCATCTCTAAGTCTTTTGTTGGCCATTTTGATAGAGTTGATCTCAACAACTTGTCGGAAGTTCAGATTCGTTTCTTGGTGGATGCGTTAACTTGTCTTCAAAAAGTTATGTATAGACCCGTGGGATCTATTATGACTTTATTTAAAGGAGTTTTTATTTTTTTCAAGCAACTTGGTGGAATTATGAGATTAGTCAAAATTTTAGCTGTTCTTTTTGAGCGACCAGAGTCTAACAAGGATGACTCCAATACTGCTGGTGCCGTCAAGGTGCTGCTTGTTCTCACTCATTATATGGTTTCAGCGGACTCTGTACTTGAAACTCGTGGTCTAGCACTCCGAACCTGGGGCCAGAAAGACGAAAGACTGCCAAATTACTTCTCTCTGGCGCAGTTCTTCTTGGAGTGTAGATTGACGGTTTTCAATACCATGGTTAACATTTGGAAGTCGGATACTTTGTTCAAGAAGCCTTCTTCTATTACAAATCTAGTTGTTACTCTTATGACTTCCATTTTCTCACAACAGGCTGAAGATCTTGTGCCTAAGAATCTTCCCGCTCATTCAAGCTATATCTCTTGGACTGAGGCTTGTCCATCAGAGACTCTTCTCAAAACTTTTACTGATCTTGGATTTGAGTTAAATGCTGTTGAAGCTGAGTTGATTCGATCGAGAAATGACCCATTTTTGGCATTTGACCAGCTCACTATGAACAGTTCTCATTCTCCTGAGTTGTCTATTATCGAGTACCCTTTCCCCCCTCCGTCGGTTCCCAGTGGCCCTAACGGTTTGCTCTTTACTCTTGACGATTTGAAAGCTTTGAGAGATACTGTTCTTGAAGATGCGTTAGATCAAGCTCTTAACATTTTGCGTGAGAACCCTGAAAATGTTTTCATTATTTCCACTTTCATCTCACAGTTCATTCCTTCGAAGCGACCTGGATTCAACACCCGTCAGACTTTTCCTTTGAACAAGACTGCCATCAATCAGATAGTTATGGTTATCAGTTCAATTGATCCAGAAGTTGAGGAAAACAGCAAGTCTCTTGCAGCTTACTGCCATCTTTTGGGTTTGCTGTTATTCAACAAAACCACTTTTTATTTTGCTCTTGAAGATATGATTGAGTTCTTGCCTCCTTTTGTCGAATTTATTGAAAAGCCAAACGCATCGTCTAAGGAATGGTTTTCTCACGTTCTTTTGATTCTTGAGTTTGTATTGACAGCTAAGGACGTTCCTGAACCAATTTCCGGCTCTGACTTTGCTCTTCGCCAAAAAACTTACAGCGAGTTTACCATTCCAGAAACCGGGCCGATTTCTGATGAGCTCTATGAACGTGTTTTTATTGCGCTTACCCAAATTAAGCAGTTTTCCGATGAAATGACTACTGTCGCTATCGCTCGTCTCTTTGCATTTTTTACAAGAGATTTTAAGCGGGCTGAATATTTTAAGAAATCTCCGATTTTCCCCAAGCTGGTCAAAACTGTTTCAAAGTTTTCTCTGAGCAAAAAGAACTCTGGCACACTGTTCTCCCAATTGAAGACAATGATTTCCATCATTCTCCGTCATACTGTTGAGACCCCAACCATTGTTCGCAACATCATTAGGAACGAGATTTTTTCCTACTTCAAGACTAGGCATACCACACATGCTGAAGATTTGTACGCATTTCTTAATCACCGAAGCCCCTTAGTTGGAAGATCCCCTGAGCTTTTTATTGAAGTTATGGGAGAGATTTGCATGCTTTCCGAGCCTGGTGAAAAGAGCAGCAGCTCTATTACTCTGAAAACTGCATACGAAAAGCGCAATTCTTTGTATGTCGATAAGTACAAGAAGATTGAGACTCAAAAGGCTGAAGAGAAAGATCAGAAAAAACATGACGACAGTGATGTTTCCATGGAAGATGCCCCTTCACTGCACGATGAATCTATTGATCCAGTTACCCATCCGGCGGAATTAAGCCAACCTTCGTCTTCGGGTGTAATTTCTCCTTCCAGGATTAACTACGAATCATCTGGTGTCATTCAGCTTCTTCTTAACGAGCTATTGAGTCTCAAACCAGAGGATATTTTTATTGTCCCCGAAAAGACGGAGTTTGCTTTGCGTCAGTATCTTCAAAAGAATACTCAGAAAAAAGACAAACCCAAGGAAAAAGTCTCAAACAGTAAGGCTGATTTCCATTACATTGGCTTTTTGTTGCAAACCTTGACTGAATTGGTTGGTTCCTACTCCAATTGCAGACTCGAGTTTATTAATTACTCAAGAAAGACACACACCACTTCTGCCCCTTTGAAACCCAGAGCCACTGTTTTAAATTATTTTTTGAACGAGTTCTTACCCTGTGGTGTTCTTGGGTCTGTTGACGCTGAGCCTTATCAGGAGTGGTCTGAGATCTCTCTTTCTGCCACTTTAACCATATTGAATCTTGTCACAACCACTAAGGATAAACCAATTGACTTTGGCTTGGATGAAGATGAAGTTCAGAGTGAGCCTGAGCTGACTCTCATTCGAAAATTTGTCATTGATGTCTTGGCCAGAGCATTTAAAGATGTTCGTCGTTCGTCGGAAACTCTTGACTGGCGTTATAGCAAGCTCACTGTTCTTTCTGACCTTTGCTACAAAATGATGTCCTCCAAAGCATCTCGTCCTCATGCTGCTTCTTCAACAGATTTTCAAGGAGTTAGTATTGCTGATGGCGCTGCTGTAGCCAAGATCATTTACGACAAAAACTTTGCTCCTATTTTAACTGGTGCTTTGGCTGATGTTGATTTGAACTTCCCCGATGCAAAACGTCCTATCAGATCTCTGACTCGCTCTTTAAATAAGATCTCTAGACTCACTATGGAGATTCCTGATGAGCCCAAGGCTGGTGATACGCACGAAGATGATTATGATGAACATCTGATTGAAGTCAATTCTGAGTTTGAAGAAGAGGACGATGAGACAATTCCTGACATATTCCGAAACTCTGCTCTTGGCATGTTTGAAGCTGGGGAAGCCATTTACGATTTTGATGAGGATATAGAGGTCGAGGAGCAGTCAGATAGTGAAATGGCTGGCGGCTCCGAGGAAGATGAACTCAGCTTTGATGATGATGCCCAATCCGACGTCAACGGTACTGAATCTGAAGCTTTTGACGAGTTGATGTACCAGGATGTGGATGTTGCCCAAACCAGCTCCGACGATGGTCTGAACGAAAGCGATGATGAAGATGATGAAGAAGAGGATGAAGACGATAGTGAAGATGAAGAGGTTGGACGCTACATTATTGAAACCGAGATACCTCACGATCATGAAATGGAAGACGCAGATCTTTCTGAAAGTGAAGAAAGCGACTGGGAATCTTATGAAGAGGGCGAAGAAAACGAGGCTCAGATTGAGGCGGTCGAAACTATTCTTCAACAGCAAGATGAAGGTGGTCTTGACACCCCTGAAATTCTTAGCAGACAGTCGTTGAACGATATTGAGGATGAAAATGATTTTGATGGGATTCTGGAACCTAGAAGATTACGAATCCCTACCACCCATGACGCTGAAACTCTCCCCGACGAGTTCCTTACTGAGTATGAATACGATGATGACGACGACGAAGATGATGATGATAATCACGACGATCAGGACCATCACGGCGACAGTTTCTTGCGTCGCGGCGGCATTGGTATGTTTTTTTTATTCTCTACATTTGTATTCTGCATGCTAACAACTTTTAGATAACATTTTTGGGTTGACCAACGGTGACGAGATTACCACAACGTTTTCAACTACTGCTAATTCTAACCGCTCAGTAACCAATCCCTTATTGGCTGACTTTGGCAATCAGAATTCTCGCTCCACAAGCTTTTTCCCTGAGAGCATTAACCAAAACTTTATTCTCAACAGAAGAAGACAACCTCCTGCCATTCCTATATTGGGTCAGATATTCCAGAGTTTTGAAAGAGCTACTCAAGGTAGACTTGACACCAACTTTGTTCACTCTTTTAGAGCTGGCCTTACTGGTGAACCTCTAAGAGACAATAATGAATGGAAGACAAGAAATATTCCTAAGCAAACACTTGCTCGCTGGAAGGACACCTGTATTATGTTTAATGTCTACAACAGGATGGAAACTTTATATCTGATTGCGAATTACGTTTTCAAAGCCATTCTTCCTTATTCTTTGGAACAACATAAAAAGATGACCAAAATCCGCAGTTATGTTATCGAGTACGACGCCGCCAAGCGCGAGGAGGTTAGACTGAAGGCTGAGGCCGAGAGAAAGATTAAAGAACGTGAGCAGAAGGAAAAAAAAGAAGAAGAAAAGCGCATTAAAGCTGAGGAAGAGGCTACTGTAGCTGCTGCCGCCGCTACTGCTTCTGAAGAAGCTGTTGAAGTAGAAAGCGTTGAAATGCAAGATGCAGATGCTACCAACACTTCGCAATCTGAGCAGGCTCCTGCTGATCTCTTCATGAATATTAATGGCCGTGAGGTCAACGTTGGAAGTTTAGGTATTGACCCTGATTTCTTAGAGGCGCTTCCCGAAGATATGCGTGAAGAAGTGATTACCCAGCAGCTCAGAGAACTTCAAGACTCTGCTAACCGTGGCAACAGCCATGATGAAGAGCTTGTTACCACGTTTCTCGAGGTTCTACCTGAAAGTGTCAGGAGAGAGCTCACCCAAACCGACAGTCGCGTGTCTGGCGGCCAAAATATTATTACCCAAGAACTTGATCCTGCTTCCTTCTTTGCTACCCTTGAGCCTGCCCTCAGAGAGACTCTGCTTTTAGAACAGGATGACGAAACTTTATCAACTCTTCCTCCATATCTTGTTGCAGAAGCCCAAAATATCAGAAACCGTGCATATGGAAGGCGTGCTAATTCTCCGCCTGTCGATGAGCTTGAAAGACAACTTGGATCGTACGGTGTTTTCAATGATGCCTCTAGGACTGAAACGGTCCCTGCTGCTACTCCCAATGTCAAAAAGGTTTCGGCTGCTTCTCTCCATCTTGTTGACAAGCAAGGTATTGCAGCTTTGATAAGAACTTTGTATCTGCCCCAGACTGCTGACCGTAGGGACAATCTTCATGAGTTGATATTAAATCTTTGCAGTAACAAAAGTTCCCGCTCCGATATTTTGAACTTTATCTTGCATGTCTTGCAGGATGCTTCTTTGGATCGTTCTTCTTTAGACAGAGGCTTTATTCAGACTTCTAACCGAGCTCGTTACGGTCAGAAGAGCGATGGAAATGATTCTAGGCCTGCCCCTGGTCGTGTCCCTCCTGGTTATAACATTCTCAGCCAAGAGATCACTCCCAATATTGTAACACAGCAGTTCTTGGAGGCTCTAGAATACTTAGTCCGTTTCAGTGGGAATGTTAAATACTTTTTCCTCTCTTCTCATAACGTTCAAATTGGACGTAAGCACAGCCGCAAGGGAAAGTCTAAGCAGGCATCTAAGGAAAGCCAATATCCTATCAATATTTTGTTTAATTTACTGGATCGCCGCATTGTCAGAGAGAATCCTTTAAATTTGGAGATGCTTTCAACTGTCATTCAGTCTATTCTCAAGGCATTTTCAGCTCTTTACAATACTGAGGAGCCTGAGATAGAGAAAGAGAAATCTGACGAAAAAGATAGTACTGTTCCTGAGCCTACCCCCGACGCAAATGCAACTACTGACTCTAACAATCAGCTTGAGCTTTCTACATCTTCTCCTGTTGACTTACTTAATATTGGCGTTGGCTCTCGGAATACTGACAAATCTAAGCCTAAGAAACCCGTGCCAAAGCTGAAAACTCCTCCTTACATCCCCGATTCTAAGCTCAAGGTTTTCACTGATACTCTTATTGCTAAGGAGTGTACAAGTCACGCTTTCCAGAAGTTGGTGTCGAGCATGCAGTTTCTTATTAGCCTGGATACCATAAAGGAACTTTTTGGCAAGGAGCTTGTCTCGCAAGCGCTAAAGCTTGGACCCAAACTTCTCAATGATGTCAGTGATTTATCAGAGCTGATCAAATTTGCTGGAAAGGGTAGCGATATTCCTCCTTCTTTTATTTCCAAGTTTTCTTCTGCTAGCTCTGAACAAGCAAAGTTTCTTCGGGTTTTAACCGCTATTGACTATCTGTTCAGTCCTCACAGGGATACCAAGCCAGAGGATGCTAAGACCGATGAAGCTAGTATCTTCTTGAAGTCTATCTACAGTAACAATGATATACGCTCGCTTTGGAATGCTCTCAGTGATTGTCTGAAGTTGATTCAAGATAAACCTGATCTGACTTACATTGCAACATGCTCGCTGTCTTTGATTGAATCACTAATGATCATTTGCAAGCACAGTTCTGTGAAGGATGTCCAGTTGCGTGAGAACTCGAATAAATTTGAGGTCAAACGTACTGATACATCTGCCAACTCATTGGAGACATTGTTTTTCAACTTTACTGATGAGCATCGTAAGACCCTCAATTTGTTGGTTCGCAGCAACCCCAAACTGATGAATGGCTCGTTCTCAATTTTGTTCAAAAACCCGAAGTCGCTTGAATTTGATAACAAACGTCGCTACTTTAATAGGCAAATCTATCAGAGCTCTCATAATACAGTGATTCAACTGAATGTCCGCCGTGATCAAGTGTTCTTGGACTCTTTCAAGTCTTTGTATTACAAGTCAGCTTCTGAAATCAAAGACGCCAGACTGAACATCAAATTTCAGGGCGAGGAAGGTGTCGATGTTGGCGGTGTTACCAGGGAGTGGTATCAGGTATTGTCGAGACAGATCTTCAACCCTGACTACGCACTGTTTACCCCTGTTGCTTCTGATCGCACTACCTTTCATCCTAACAGAACTTCGTCGGTTAATCCTGAGCATTTGTTGTTCTTCAAATTTATTGGCAGAATTATTGGCAAGGCCATTTATGACAACAAACTTTTGGATTGTCATTTCAGTCGCGCAGTCTACAAGCGAATTCTCGGAAAATCTGTTTCTGTTAAGGACATGGAAACTCTTGATTTGGATTACTACAAATCTCTTGTTTGGATGCTTGAAAATGACATCACTGACATTATCACCGAAACCTTTTCTATTGATGCAGACGACTATGGTGAGCAAAAGGTCATTGACTTGAAACCTGATGGCCGCAATATCCCAGTTACCGAGGAGAACAAGGCTGAGTACGTCAAACTAGTCGTTGAGTACAGATTGGTCGAGAGTATTAAAGATCAATTAAACGCTTTCTTGGAAGGTTTCCATGATATTATTTCCAAGGATGCTGTTGCCATTTTTGATGAACAAGAATTGGAGTTGCTGATTTCAGGTATGCCCGACATCGATTTGGACGATTGGACAAGCAACACAGAGTACAGAAACTACACAGCTGCTTCACCCCAAATTAAGTGGTTCTGGAGGGCTGTAAAGTCGTTTGACGCTGAGGAGAAAGCCAAGTTATTGCAGTTTGCCACTGGCACGTCAAAGGTGCCTTTAAATGGCTTCAAAGAGCTTCTTGGTATGCACGGTGTGTCCAAATTTTCCATTCATCGTGACTACGGCAGCAAAGACCGTCTCCCGTCTTCGCACACCTGTTTCAACCAGATCGATTTGCCTGAGTATAGCTCGTATGAGGCGCTGAGAAACGCGCTTCTTAAGGCCATTACAGAAGGAAGGGAAGGATTTGGATTTGCATAGAAGTCATTGTGTTTTTATTATTATTATTATTATTATTATTATTATTATTATTATTATCATTATTATTATTATTATTATTATTATTATTATTATTATTATTATTATTATTATTATTATTATTATTATTATTATTATTATTATTATTATTATTATTATTATTATTATTATTATTATTATTATTATTATTATTATTATTATTAT
>JAJMRT010000140.1:0-20031 GCA_030558065.1 Geotrichum phurueaensis
GAGGCACCTGCCTCTCATGTTTATTACACCGCTGCAAAAGATTCATTGAGGATATTTTGCAAAGATTCATTGTGGATTATCGCTTTCCGACGTTTTTAACTTGAAAAAGACATTTTTACTAGGAGGTCTGGTACTGACGAACTAGTATTAGGACGAGAATTCTCAGCAATCCGGGCAATGATGAGGTGTACATGACAATTTGAGCGAAAGCTTACAAAACGGAAATTAAAAGAACATCGGTCTCCACGGTTATGAGACACTGTCTATATAAACATCACACGCTAGTGATCTCTTTTATAAATAATCTTGTATAATATGCCGGTTGACCGGACAAAAATCAATCAATCATCACCAAAAAAAAAGTTTGAAGTTATTATGGGGGTCACCTTTAACCACAGGTTTTGCTTTTGCGAAACCCGCTAAAAAAAAAATTGTGGTTTTCAAAAGGCCAAAAAAAAAAAAAAAAAAAAAAAAACGGCAAACGTGGTAGCTAGGCTCGGCGGGCGTCTTTAGAGACATTATCAGCCAGACCATGAGCCAAATCAATGCCTTGTGTGGGAAGCCGGTTATGAAGTAGGCAAGTCCGCTGTGGTACCAGAAAATCTCGAAAACTTATCAAAAAAAAAAAAAAAAGAACTTGCTGCGGGTCCTAGAACTTTGCTTTGAAGAAAGTATCAAGAGTTGCTAAGTTAACTGCACCATATATCTTGCAGCGAGATGTTGAAATCCCGCTATTTTTTCTGGCAAAAAAAAAGACTTGTTAAACAGATCGCCCTGAGAGCAATTAGGAATGTTGATTTGAGAAACTTCAGTCATGATGCTAGGTAAAAAGCAGCAAACCCGGCGACTAAAGATGAGCAGCTGTGGATACTCCTTTTAATCAACTCTGTCAGATACTAAGGAAAATTTCTGGCATAAAACAAGTACTCCTGGAGGAAGAACCTCAAGGCCAAAAGACTTTAAAAAAAAAATAAAAGCGGCTGGGATTACTAGTTGTCTCAAGCATAAAAGCATCAGGTGAGAACAATTTAAAGAGGTCGGGCTATGGACGACAACCTTAAAGGCAGCTTTCACAGGGCTTACTTTCTACCTAGACTCTATGGAAGGGTGGACCCTGACAATAGTCGTTTTTTTCCCAAAGCGTCGTGACTAAAGCGCACCGTGACACACTTGGTAGAGTGATACAGTTGAGACCTAGAAACAGTGCCTTGGAATCTTATTTCAAGAATGTAGGAGTCTTAGGAAAAAAAAAATTTACACTTGCGGATGGGGCCAGCATAAAAACGGTTGACCCCCTTTTAAAGGCCTGCGCACTCTGTGAGTCTGGGCGTAAAGGGCCTAAAAAAAACTTGTTTTGGACTTTGATTTTAGTAGCTTCCTTGATAGCAACAAGGGGCATTAAAGCAGTGAGCAAGATTTTAAGCTTACTTTTGCATTTACTGAACTGATGGTTAGCTTAATAGCACAGCTTGTAAAGGGGTTTTTTTCTTTTCAGCTTGCCTTCCCACTGGGACACATAGACTGTAGTGGTGATATTAAATAATCCCCTATGAACCACGGGGCTGAGCCCGGGGAGCATTCAGCTCGCAATCAAACAACTAAACCACAATTACCAGTTGGGTAAGTTACTTGACTAGTTTCATCAAGGCAAACTGGAGCAAAAAAATTAGTTGCCTATTTATATATGTTTGTTATTTTAATTCAAGGTTTTAATTTTTTTTTATTATGCTAAGACTCTTGGATTTTATTACAATAATCAAATTTACTTTCAATCATCTATCAAGTAACTTTAACATTACCCAGATTTGATATATATATATATCTCCCCTTTTTTTTTTTTTTTTTGAATTGTGTCATCTACGCTCAATTGATAGAGATTACGATTTTGATTCAATCATCCACATTCACTGATCTATATAGATTTAAGGGTGGGCTTTTTGGGAATAGGGACATTGCCAGGGTACAACTCCAAAGACTCAACCGCCAAGTGCTATTGCCCATACTCTATTTACCAAAAAAAAAAAAAAAAAAAGCAAACAGCAATAGCAATTATATATATATTTGGGTCAAACTTGCAATCATACCCTTTACGCGTTTGATAAAAAAAAATGAAAAAAAATTAAAGCCAGCTTTAGTTATTTTTTTAATCTGAATTCAAAACCACGTTTTATTGGCGTGTGGCACGGCTAATTAACCTTAAAAAAAAACAGCAGCAACAGCAACACCAAAATGTAATCCTCCCCCCCTTTCCCGCTGGAGGAATTCCTGTAGTGGTTTGGGTTAAAAGGGGAGGGCAGGCTGGCGCTACCGCTGGGTTTTTTTGTTTATTCTATATTATTGTAAAAAAATACTGACTTTTTGGCCCCTAAACCAATCTTCTAGCCATGAATGCAGATTTACTTATGTATACAAGTTGATATTTTCAAGGTTTATTTTATTTTAGTTTTCAAAAAAATATTTATTTTTTTTAATTTTTTTTTAATTTTGCCCGGGTCCTGGGCCATGTGGGCCAAACAAAAAAAAAAAGCCCCGCGGGTGCCCTGACTCCACTCAGACACGCCCAACCAGCACCACCACCTGGGAAACCCACTGGTAGTAAGCCTGCGCTACCAGAGAAAAAAAAATTGCCACCACCGCCGGGTGCTGGCCAGCTGACCCGACCCGTGACTGGACACTCCCCCCTCTCCGTAACAAGAAGATTGGGTATAGGGGTTGCAGATATTCCCCTCCCCATACATTTTCTTCTCCGGTAGGCAGAATCTTTTTGCCGCAAGCCCTCCCCTATCCTACTCGACTTCCCCCCCCCTCCTTCGCTGCCTCCGCAGCGCCTGCAATGCCCCGACTGGGCCTCCACAAGCGTAGGCACGGGCTCTTTGCCCTTCCCAAACCGGCCGGCAACAAGCCCCATGCGCCTTTAGCAACCAAGAATTAATAAATAAAAAAAATCTTTGATATGACAAAAATTGAAAAGACAACAAAAACAAAAATTCATTAAACCAAAGAGAAACTTAGGAAAAAAAAAACATGACAAAATAAATAAAAAGTAAAAAACAAAAACACCAATATAACATGAAAGAAGACATCAGTAATAATACAGTAATAATAATAATAACCAGCAAATGTTGCTTCAGTCTTATGATAACTTTGTGCGTAGGCACAGTTAAAATAAATAAATAAATAATAAAACCATGAGAAAACAAGTGCCACTCGTTTATACTCCATAAATAGATCGTAAAAAGAATCCTCAGGAAAACAGAGAAATGGTTAGTTCAGAAACAGTCAAAAAAATAAAAAATAAAGCGCCAAACTTAAAACCAACAATGCC
Organism: Geotrichum phurueaensis; assembly: GCA_030558065.1. Lineage (NCBI taxonomy): Eukaryota > Fungi > Ascomycota > Dipodascomycetes > Dipodascales > Dipodascaceae > Geotrichum > Geotrichum phurueaensis. Next base: position 3,326 of record JAJMRT010000140.1, read on the forward strand.
GCACCAGAAATAAAGCCTTTGGGGCATCACGAGTTGGGCGTTGAGAAGTAGACGGACGGGTTGTGGCCAAGGAAACCAGCTGAGGTATCGCTGGCGCCATTGCTGCCGCTGTTGGCACTGCCGGGATTGAGGTCGAGCCCGGCTGACCGAGCCGTCGTATACGTGCTGAATGACGCGCCCTGATTGCCGTTCCCACTAGGCGCACCCGGATTGATCAGTGGGTTTGCCGACGTCATAAAGCTCGAAAACCCCTGGCTCGCGTACCCTTGTTGTGGCTGCTGTGGCTGCTGCTGAGGTGGTTGCGGTTGACTGTCAAAGGAAAACGACCCATAGCTACTAGACCCGCTTGCGGCGCCGCCCGCGCCGGGGGTAATCAAGCGGCTATTACCGCCGCCCATCCCAAAGTAGCTCACGGGACTATAGTAGTTCCCGCCGGTACCGTTGCCCGGGGTGAGCGACTGGGATGAGACCAGGTTTGTGTTGAAGTTTACTGGCGACGGCAGGTTGAATGGCTGCTGGGGGTTGAGGGCGCTGGGGCTCGTGCTCGAAAGCGGATTAACTGACGACAATAACGTAGAGTTGACAGTACCGCTGGTCGTACCCGCACTACTGGGGTTGGTGAGAACGCCACTGCCACTAAAAGATGCTGTAGACGAGAGCGAGCTTGTACGCGACATGATGGTCGACGCCGCTTTGGCGCTGCTGGGGCTACTTTTACGCCGGCTTGACTTGGGCGACATTTTAAGCGCCATCTGCGTCACCGGAAGCGGCATAATCATTTGCGGCTGTTGCTGTAATGCGGATATCGGGCCTGTGTCGGGGGCCGTAGGACCAACTTGCAGATTAAAGTTGGGCTCAATGATTGATGCAATGGAGTTCTGGCGGCTAGTTTTGCTAAGGTCGTTAATAAAGGACATGTATTTCGGGTTATTTTCTTGCTGCTGGTCGTCAAAACTGGGCAGGAGCTTGATGGAGTTGCGGGGGATGCGGTTGGTGGGGAACACATAGATGGGCCCCGAAAATAAATCTGGCGAGGTTTCGTAAAATTGCGCCGTGGCAAGTTCTATAAAGTCATCAACGGATTCAGACGGCGTTTCCTCCAGCGGATAAACATAGGTCTCAACGGGGAGGCTGTCGTTAATATCGCCCATGAACGCCAGCGCCGCGGGGTTGACGCGGATTGACTGCACTAGGCACATGATGTCGGTAATGAGGTTAGGAGAGATAACAGACGAAGGGTTTGACAACGCCGTCACGGCGGGCACAGTAACAGTGGAGATTGACGTGGGTGATACTGGCGCCAAATCTGAGTTGAAATTCATGGGGTTGGCGCCGTTGAGCAAGTTGGAGCGGCTCCAGGCCTGAGTGATGGAAGCAAAGTCGAGATCATTGAGCCACGCGTTTTGTAACCAAAAAATTGCCATGTAGAGGTTTATGGCATAGTGTGGGTCCTCAATCTGGTAAAGCGTCTGGATGAACCCCTGGTTAAATGTTTCAAGCTCTTGCGACTTGTTAAAAACGGGCTCGGGCAAATGGTGCTCAATGTCCTGCTGCAGATAAAAGTCAGAGATAAAGGAAAGAAGGGTTTTACGATAGAGCGCTTTAAAATTTTGAAAAATACCAAGTTCCATGGGTTGAAAAAGGATATTAGGCGGAAGCAGCTCAACGGTGGTGAACCGGAGCGACGCCTGATCGATAAGCGTGGTAAAGGCAACCTCGTGGGGACCGCTGGGACTAATGAGAAGCAGCACCGGATGATCCATGAGACTGTCAAACCATAATAGCCATTTCCGCCATTCGCTCGCTGTCATCCATGCTAGCACGTTGCTAGAATAAACTGCATTTAAAGATTTAATGTCGTTACCGGGCGCGTCAAAAGATCGTTGCGTTTTAAAATGACCAATAATCCAGGGCGAAAGCCGTTTTGTACCAGTTGCGTTGGTGGCAAGAGCAACTGTGATGCGCTCGTTGGGAACGCCGCGGGGGTAGAATGCATTGTCGCGAAGGGCGGTAGCATTGGGCACAAGCCGCCAAAAAAGTTCGGTTTCAGACATGGTGAAAATGTCGTCTTTGCGGTAATTAGCGGTTTTGGCGTATATTTTGTCAAGGCCGCTAAGAGTTGAGTTAAGGTCAATCATTGACGGCTGGTTGGGTGAGTTGGCAGAAGCAATGGCCACGGCCTGGTTGACGCGCTCTCGCGTCGAGGCGGCCTCGACTTGCAGGCAGCGAAGTTTGATACCATGTCGCGTTTTAAACTTTTCGACCCAACCGCCGGATAAGGTTGGAGGCGATTGACCAATATACGAGGGGATCTTTGGCCATAGCTCGTGGGCAGTGCTGAGGAGAACGGCGCCAGTAAGGTCAATGCCGGCTGTTTTCATTCGCGAGATGCATTCGGCCAGAGCAGTTTCAAGGTCGGGGTATTTTGGTGGTCGGCAACGTTTTGCATCGTCATGGGTTGAGCTTAATTGGTCAATGCGGTCAAATTTTGACGAAAGGATATTTGAAATGGTTGATGTGGGGAGGTCGATGGCGTAATTTTTTTTAAACCATTGCTTGACCATTTTATGGCCGCGAGGCTTTTCAACTTTGTAATAGTTACGAATGGCCTTTTTCTGGGCGATTGTAATTTTGAGACGTTCGTCTGTGTGCGCTGCCATTATGATAGGAGGTGGCGATAAGGAAGGACGAGGGGGAGGATATCAGGGGGATGAGGGTGGTGAAGGGCAAAAAGAGAGAAGAAAAGAGAAGAAAAAGGACAAGAAGAGGAGAAATGAAGAAAAGAAAGGGAAAAAAGTTTAGCCGTATGAGATTTTGTCTGTTTCGCTTGTAGTTTTTTTTTTTTTTTTTTTTTTTTTTAATTTTCTGAGCAAGATAAAAGACCCTTAAAAACTACATTGCGACAACAACAACAACAACAACAGTAACAGCAGGTAGATATCAACACCATTATATTAACAATAATATAAATGACAAATTCAGTAGAATAGGAAAATAAGTTTATAATAATTATTGGTTATTTTACATGTTTTTACAATCACAAAGTCCCCTGTTTTGTTCAAATATATATATAATTTATTATCGACATGTCAAAACTGAGGGACTACGCGTAGTGAGCATCCCGATTTGTCTAGCCGACAATCAACATCAAAAATAAAATGCTAATGATATTCATAATTATGCCCATTACCATCATTATCATCATAAACTCAACAGCAATAGATTTAAAAACAACAAGAGTTTTTAAGACAAGTAATTGGCAATTAATTGATATTTATTTCATATTTCATTTGGTTCATTTCTTATTTCCTAAAAGTCATCTGATGGTTGACCAGCAACAACTGAGCTTTACGTAGAAAATCAATAACAACCACAAAAAGAAAAGAAAAAAAAGAAAAAAGAAAAAAAGGAAAAAGAAAAAAAAGGGTATGCACCATTCTCTTGATAAAAAGTAAACCACACACACACACACACACACACACACACACACACACACACACCTTGTAAATACTATCTTGTATAGTTAATTATTATATATAAATCACAGTTTATTCTAACTTTTTACTTTATTTTGTGTGTTACCAAGGCTATAATCTACCTTTATTGATTACGTACACTGTGACACACGCCCTCCACAATTTCAAGATATAAAGTATATGAGGGGGACACACATTTTGAACAATAAAAAAAGAAGAAAAAAAAATCACTACCCCAAAAAAATAAATCAAGTAATATCCCCTCCACTTGCATCATATTAAACCAACTTTAGGCTATTATCATCTTTTTAAACCTCAAAAAAAAAAACATATATTTTTACTTGTAATGAGAAACACAATCCTTGTAAAAAAAATATATATATATCATCGTCATTATGGCAAGTTTATTATGTTAAATAAATGATACTAATTACAGCTAATATCGATACATAAAATATCTACTATTTGCTCATTAAATTTGATTCCCAACTTGATTGATAAAATATTCTCTAATAGCTTTTTTTTTTTTTTTTTTTTTTGGTTTCTTATGAATTCACTATCGTCACCTTTTTTTTTTCATCACGATAGCTAAGCCCTGTAACCATTTACATGAGTATAGAATAATTCTCATAAAAAGACAAGTCTTTGGACTATTTTTGGACTCTAACTTTCAACTAAAGAGATAAGCGACATTTTTATTTTTTTTATCAATTATTAATGATATCTACTGGTGTAATTATTAAATATATATATATATATATATATATATATATATTGTTGTTGGATTTAACTATAACCCCTTTTTTTTTTTTTTTTTCGAACAAGTAGACTGGGTATTTGATTGGCTCGACTTTGACCACCTTTTACCCTTTGAGTTTTCAACGCTGGTTAACCAATGCAGATTTATTCATTCACATTTATTATTATTGTTATTATTTTTATTTTTTTTCAATGACGCACTAGAAATTTAAATCTCAGAGCTCATACAAGATTGTGTAATCATCTCACATCAAATAATAGCCAACCCCTGAGGTTTTATTTTATTTTTACATGGCTGTGATGACATTTGCGCGTTGGGTTGAACACCTTCTTTCAACGTTATTTTTTTCTTGTTGTCTATGCAGGTGCGAAAACAAAAAAAAAAAACTCTACAAGCTAAACGAAATCTTTTTTTTTTTTTTTACAAAGCTTTGGGTATATTACTGGTACATGCCACCCATATATTTTTTTTTTTTTACTCCAGGTTTTCACTTGCAAGTGTTGCTGATAGGATACAGCATACAAGCTTCTGTCGGTAGGTAACATTGATAAAAATCACCATACTGACAAACTAAATGAGCAACCGATATTTTACATCAACAGCCCCCCTCCGCAATGCTGCCAAAAGCCTGCAGCATCAGGGTTATCATTAAAAAAGAAAAAAAAAAACTCCACAAAGATTAACCAACCATTAAAAAAGAACTAAATCCACTTATAATGCATATAGCAATACCACAAAACCCTGTCAGTTCTGGTTTTGGAGCTAACTGGTTTTTTTCTTTTTTCTTTTTTATCCTTGCAAATGAAAAAATAGAATAGTACAAACAGTTTGTTGACTTTTCACATAATCCATCAATGTTAACATCAATGTTAACATAAATGATGAACTCAATGAATGTAGCGAATTGATGAAAATCTTTTACAACTGCATCTAGATTCCCAAGGGGTTTAATTCAAGTCAACACAACAAAATCTCAGTTAAGAAATCTTTAATCAATTTTGGATTTTAGCTTCTCTTTTTTGGTATACTTAAACGGGGTTTTTATACTAGATTATTATCCAAAAATATATCCATAGATATATCCATCTTCAGCTTTAGAAAAAAAGGAAAACGGTTCAATTATCTTGATTGACAAGCTTTTGCTGGTAAAAATATTTTATAGTATAAAACAAACCCAACACTTGTTTTTTTCAATCTGAAAACACGCTGAAAAACTTACCCGTTATATGTGTGTGTTTATTACATTTGACATTTCACAATCCGGTCTTTAACATACTTATATGTCTATATATCTATATATATTACTATGATTTTGCTTTTGGGCTGAATGAAAAGACCCGCTACAGCTTTTGTAGCAAAAAAAAAAAAAAAAAAGAATTGGTTGAAACTATTAAAGAGATCCAGATGCATTTTGTTATTAGTGGTTTCCCACTACTGCTCCTTATGTAAATCATTATGTCATTTTCCCAAAAATTTCAAAAGTGCAAAATGTTATTTGACTGCTAAAATAGAAGGCAAAAAGTTGCATCTACAACCTAAAAATTTAAAAGAAAGTCACGTTTCATGAATAAATTAATACAACATTCATTATATATATGTTGGGACAAATTACACCACGTAAATTGTATTAAGTTGACTAATTGTTCTATTTAAAAAAATAAAAATCTTTAGCAACCTTCAAACACTTTCTGATTTCTCTAAATTTATTGTCTTAAATAACAACAAGACTCCAGTAAAAGATGACTTTAGAGAATCTTCAAAAGCTTGACGAGTATTTGATTGAAAAATATCATAGAAAGTTGCATCAAAATATATAATACTATATTCAATATTAAATTCATATTATAATTTAGCTTGACTGGGAACTTGACCCTCAATTTTATAGATCAACAAGATAATTTTTGATATCTATATTCATCTTTCAAAAGTATTCAACTGACTTTTTATTTCTTTCATATCTTTCTCAATCTTTGAAAGACGGTCCAGAACAAGTTTGACATTACAATTGAGTTTTATAATATCGGGATCTTGTTTAAATGGAGACTCAATCAAGTTTTGTAGACTATTAACAAACTTCATAACACCATCAGGATTAGAGTACTTTAATTTTTTATCGCTTCTTTCTTGATCAGCCACGACTTTCCTTGAACAAGAAATTAACTTTTCTTCCTCTTCCTGGCAAAGAATGGCCTTTTCGTGAGCAAGTTGCGCTCTAGTTCTTTTCTTTTTGTTTTTATTCTCAAAATAATTTTGTATAGCCTGGTCAAGAAGATCTTCTAGCTCAAAAACAGCCATATAGAGATCAAGAATCTTGCTTTGATAGGTGGCCGCAGTTTCTTCTTTTCCGAAAATTTTAGCCTTTTGTTTTAAGCCAGTGAACCTGTTGGAAAAAAATTTGAAATCATAGCCGTGAAAAAAAGATGGAAGTTTAGACGACTTTGCATAAATTTTCCAAAATTCTCGCTGGCTTTTGACACTTGTACAAAGATCAGATTGCAAAACATCTCGAGCAGTAGTAATCAGTAATAAGCTTTGGTTTTTGTTCCATCTAAATCTGAATTCATGATCCATTAATATTATTACTAATATTTTTACTAAATATATTATTATTGAAATAATCATATTTTAATATAATTGGTTCAATTATTATTTTTTTATTAATTAATTTTTCTATCTCATTGATTAATGAATTTGAAGTAGAGCCAGCTCCACGTATACTGCCATTAGCGTTAGGATTGGTATCAGTAGAATTGTCATTAGATTTTTCAGAAGATTGGAATGTTTTATCTATGTTGCTAATACTGCTGTTTTCACCGGAATCTGTGGGTTTTCTATCTTTTAATGATTGATTTTCTATTTCGTTTTGAGAGTCTCCATCAGCATTGTCGGATCGAGAAAAAACATCAATGATTGTAAAATCATCCTTCTCTCCATCTACAACCTCAGTAGTAGCTGCTTCGTTGTTTTTTATCTTAATGGAATTCATGAAATAAAAGTTGACAGTGGATTGCTGAATAAAAAGCAAAAAAAAAAATTTAGTAAAAAAAAAACAAAAAAAAAAAAAAAACTATTGATCCTACGATTGAAAATAACAACTTTTTTTTTTTTTATTTTATTTTTATTTTTTGTGAATCATATGATGCAAAAAGTCTGACCTTCAGATGACAAAATGTTCAAAACATGCTTATGAGATGATTACCAAATAATACTTTACTAGGTAACTACTTGTGTGCTCCCAATGGATGTAAGAAATGGCATCTCTGATTTTAAATATGTTTTTATTGTGGCAGATTCCGCCCCTTGCAGGCGCTTTAGTTCTCTGCTGCCTCCAAGATTCATGCAATCCCCAAAACAAGCTTAGTCTCTTAAAGCCTCAACTTTTTTTTTTTTTTTTTTGTACAAACTTAGCATGAATTAGAGACGACTGGGTCTAACTCACCTAGGTCGAAAAGAGGCCTAAAATTGGTATTGGCAAGAGTTTAACCATAAACCATTTTGCACAATGAAGATATATATTGAACTCAGTAATTGGTTGCATAAATTCTAGGGTTTCTATACAAAAGCGTAAGTTAGCAAAAAAAAAAAAAAAAAAAAAAATAAAATAAAGGTTGTTTTATTTTTCTTCTTCTTTCATTTTAAACCCCCAATACAACCTCAGGTTAACGTCTATACAGAATTATTTTTCACTATGTAAATGATGCGTAGCAAACCAGGTCGGTCAAACTCTGGGAGTTTGCAGGCTTTTCAATGCTTGCACCCAGCAACAAACCCCTTGGAGAGAAAGTAGAGAGAAAAAAAAAGAAGGGAAAGCAAAGTTTCTTACCAAAACCTGAATGCCATGGGCTTTTTTCTTTTATAGCAGAAATGGTGAATTGTATACATGTATATACTAATTAGTGATTTTTTTTTCTAGTCATTCTGTCAATACTGAAAATAGCCCTTACATTAGAGCCACAATAATCCAATCTGAAGAGTTTTGACACTCAATAAAGTATATGTCCTAGACATGGGCTGGCCGTTTTTATTTATTTTCCCATTCTTTTTGAGCATTGTTTTAAATCTAAGATCTGGCGTCATTATGGGCCAACAAAACGCATATAGTGAAGGCAGCAAATATTTTTGGTGATTATAATCGGATTTGAATCGGTTATTTTATTTATTCATTTATCAGCATGGACTTGGATTTATGAACCATTTAAACAATTCAAATATTGTAACACCATGGGCATCTATATACCAAGAAATTTACAACCTATTCTAATCTTACAAGCCTTTTTTCTTTTGGAAGCCAATAGGTATACAATACAAAATCAAGAGTCTGCTGGTAGGTAAATTTTTTTCTTTCTTTTACTTTTGCATATTTTCTGATTGAAAAATACAAATTCCGTTTGCTAACTTTTGTCAGACTAAGAGTTACCGGAAACTTTTTTTTTTCAAAAGCATCAACAAGCTGTGTCACAAAATTGCAAAAAGCCCACTGGAAGTTTTTGTTATTAAAAAAAAAAAAAGACCTGGGATTCATGACAAAGAAAAAAAAAAATCCATTTCAACAGTAATTGTAGTAAATGAACTGATTGCTCAAAATGCCCCGGCCTATCACTAATCAAAGATAGACCCCTGGCCAACATAAATTATCGACACTAGCACTTTTTTTTTTGTTGATTAGACGGCAATGCTATGATTGTTGGTCCCGATGCAGTTATTAGTTTTTTTTTTCTAGTCAGAAAGTTGACCCAGCCCGTGGCTATATAAACTTGTAAACACTCACGACTGCTTGTTTAGCGAGCAGTTAGAATTATGGCGAGCAAAAAGTCAGCATAACAAAACTCTAGGCAGCTTTAACATTGTGTCACGACACACGTCCCGACGGGCCTTGCGTCGTCACATATTAATGCTGCCCTTCTCATATCAATACCCTGAATACCCCTTCAGGCAATTCACTATATTACGTGATGAATCATAGGGGATGAGTGTTAGAATTTGTTCAGCTTGTGAGGCGTACCTCACTGGATTGCTGACAACTGTTTTGACATAATATTTAATTAAATAATCTTTTAATGCAAAGAACGTGAGTTGAGAAGAAAGGGAGCCAAATGAAATGCTTTACTTCCTTCTCTCGATTTTAATTGGAGCGAAATGGCCCAACGAGGATAATATAAACCTCTTGGATTCCCCTCCACTGAAGAGAGAAGGAAGAAGAATTCTCAAGTCTCCGTATACCCAACTCTCAGCGTTTCTGCTTCAATTCAAGGATTGTCCTCAGACAACTTGCTTCATCAGGTTCAGGCTCTTAAAGGTTATATTACTGGATTCCCAGCTACTTTCACTTTCATTTTCTTTTCTGTAAGTAGTGACTCCTGACGTCGACCTTAAGGCTCAGCTGGACTAACTCTTAACTCATATATAGCAAAATAAACTTATTTCTCTGAATCTTCCCGTTAAATTCTGAACTTAAGCTTAGTAATCCCGGACCGGCGATCTGGTCCGTGACACTGTTTTCTTTTTTTATTTTTTTATTATTGAAATTTATATTTATAGCAAAATACTTTTCTTTTCTTTCTTCTTCCGTGGCGGGCGCTAGCCTAGCAATGGCATTAAAAAAAAAAAAAAATCCAAGCCAAGCACTAAACAATCAGCTATATACAAGCTAAAATTTCCATTTACCATCTCGGTCATTACTGAGTTTTTTTCTCTTTTTTTTTTTTTTTTTTTTTTTTTTTTTTTTTTTTTTTTTTTTTTTTTTTTTTTTTTTTTTTTTTTTTTTTTTTTTTTTTTTTTTTTTTTTTCCATAGTGGTGTAGGTAATGGATCCAAAAAAGGATGCTACAAACTATAACTCCATGCAAAAACCCCCCGTATGCACCGCAGGAGCATCGCCTCAGTACCCAACTGGCTATTGCTCGCAAAAACTGGCACAACGCATACCAACTTTCTTAATCTGTCATTGCTCTGTTTTGCCTACAAGTTACAATAAAAAAAAAATACTTACAATCCCTGCCCTATACAGTTCGCCGCAACATGCAAAAAAGGGTGAAACAACTAGCATTGCAGATTAGCCACGGCCTGCAAATAGTTGTCCATGTGAAAAAAAAAAAAAATCTCATATATTGTCGCCAGTAGGGTTTATTTGCCATTGTCGCCTTGGATGGTGGCAACGATAGTGCGGGTATGGGGATGCGCGCGAAACTCGCAGAACCAGATCCCCTGCCAAGTGCCAGTAGCTAACCGACCATCGCGGATGGGGATATCAACACTGGCACCAATCACTAATAAAACAGTCAACAAAAAATATTCTCTCATCAAAAAAAAAAAAAAAAAAAAAAAAAAATCAAAAAGAAAAGCACCATTGATTTCAGATAAAAGACACCATTAATTTCAGATAACAGCATAATCCATCCTAATCTCGTTCTAGATCAAAAGAGTAAAAAGTCTACTTACAGCTGCTTCTGATATGCGCGGGCATATCGTCTGGGCCCTCGCAGTCGTGTCGGTACATGTCGCCCTCGGGGGCAATGCGGCCCAGCGCGTCGCTCATATCAGCGCGCACGTCCGAGTCCCAATTCTCATTAAGGGTGAGCCCCGCCGATGTATGCTGAAGGAAAAGATTAATCATGCCAACCTTGTAGTCTCGCAACTCAGGGAGATTCTGCAAAATCTCCTCGGTAACAAGATAGCAGCCCTTGGTGCGTGTTTTTAATTTGAAAGATTTCTGTGACCAGACCATGGTGATTTGGTTTCAATTGTCAAGTTGTAATAATTGGCGTATGGTGAATGGTGTTCAAGTTTGGTGTTCAAGTTTGATCTCTAAATGCAGCGGGGTGAAAAATATCCCGACCAAGGAAGACAAGAGCAAGCCCTTACCCTTATCAGTTAACTATGTACATGGGCAATGCGCGCCTTTGAACTCATTAATTTAATATCATCTATACACCAGTTTATATAGACAGTGACACCATTTTAAACTGTCTTCTCAAGTACCTAAAAAACTCGTGTTAGAAGCAAAGCTTAAATGAGGATTTGAGACAAAAAAACAAAGAAAACTTCTTACCATTGCGGGCACCTCGAACGCGACCCAGTCACTTCGAGTGTTTGGTAGCAGGCCCATAGAGCCCAGCTTGTGGACGCCAATGGCCATGGTTACAAGTACACAAGCCATGTAGATAATTTTAAAAAATAAAATGGTGCTTGCGTTAGTCTCGCTTTCAAGCTTGGAAAACTGGTCATTAACAGCAAGCAGTTGCTTGAATGGCGACACGAAGAACATCATAAATGTCATTGTCAGGGGGACCATCTGTAGCGAGTTACCAGAGAAATACGACATCATCATGTTGGTGGGAATAGACTTGATGGGCGCAAATGCAATCTCGCGCGCTTTCTATAAGATAATAAAAGAAAATTGTGTTAGAGCTGGCCATGACGAGAGGTGGCGGTGAGGTGTTGGAAACATAGGGGGTTATACCTTGATCTTGAGCTCATCGTTCTCTTCGTTTATCCGCTTTTTTTTGGAAGAAGACAGCGTGCTCTAAATAAAAAATGTTAGTGAAGCTGAAACGATATCTTGTTGTTGCTAGCTCGCTCACCTTCTTGATTCTATCGGTTGTGTATGCCGGAGGCGCCGTGACATTCAGTACCGGGTGGTTCCTTCAAAGCGTTAGCTGCTGCCGCAATTAATAGTGCAAAAAAAATGATAAACTTACGTCTTCTCCTTAAGCGTCAAGTCGTAGTACCATTGAGGTTTCGTGGCTTTCTCGGTGTTCATGGTCGATTCCTTGTGGGCTTTTTTTTTTTTTTTTAGTTTAAATGAGTTGTTGCAAGAAGGCTCGCCTTAAACTGGCGGTAGGGAGTTTTGTTTGTCTGGTTTTGGGGCTTGTCAGCCTTTTGCCAAAAAAAAAAAAAACTTTTACTCTTCACTTTTCTCCAGCGCCGACCCAGATCAACGGATCCCAGATCAAACTCTACACAACTCACAGACGCCAGTCATGAACGCTGATATCTCTGCATCTATAAATTCTACGCAAAACTCCAACATGAGCTCGTCTTCTAAGCGGATAGAAAATGGTAAGTAGAATTTCCACTGGTCAATCTAACCGTTGCTAACTCGTTCTTTAGCTACACACATCAAGCACCCGCCGCCCAAAACCACCACGAAGAAAACGAGCAAGACCGAGCTGCTGCTATCACCGGGCACTCCTATTGTTTCTGCGATTAAGCATACCAACAAGCTACTTGCCAATCTACCCAAAGTCTCCCCCAAAGCGCGTTATGTTAGCCTTCGCGCGCTCGGCAAGGCCATCGACCGGGCTCTCATTGTCGCCGTTAAACTTCAGTCGCAGGGAAAAACCGTTACATTTCATACTGGCACTGTCCTAGTAGTGGATGAGTTTGAAAGTACCGTTGACCCCAACGAGGATGCAATCTTAAAGCCCCGAAAAGTCAGCAGCATTGAAATCAGGGTTTACCTGTAACAGCACTATCAAAAAAAAAAAAAAAAAAACACTCGTACCGTCAGATTTTTTTTCATTATTTATATTTACAAGATTGATGCAAGCATTCCAGAAAAAAAAATTATCAGTAGAAATATGTGTCACTGGGGTAGGTGATTCTTCTACTTATCGTCTTCATAATTCTGCGCCTTTTCAAAAATCTGCTGAATGTTTAGGCGCTCCAACGAGTCAAATTCATCTACCACCGACATTCCAATCGAACTCTAGAACAAAAAAAGAATCTGTTAGCCACCATAAACCCTATAATCCAATAGCGGACTCACTTTGTAGCACTCGACAATAATCATTTTGTCGTACTGCTTTAGATCGACGCTGTGAGCGTCGCTCCGGCACACAATCTCAGCCAGCGTTCTAATAATTTCATCTCGGCCCAAAATACTGTGGTTTCGCAACGTAGGCCTGACGGCAAACTAAATAAAAAAAAAAAATATTAGCATGTACAGTTTTATCAGAGAAACCATAAAAACAACATTCATACCTTGTAGGCAGGCTGATCTGGTGAACCCGAGTGGAAAATGGGGTTTAGTACCGTCTCGGCTAGTTTTGTGAAGCCTTCTAGCGTTGCTACACCCGTGAGGCTCACGGGAGTCAGGCGCTGCGCGTACCGGGACCTCTTTGTACCTGTCTTTTGCGTATCGCGGCATATCCTCAGTACCAGATCGACCGGGTCAATTGGCTTTCTCGTCCGTATGAAAATAACTAGTGTCATAGTTAGCAAAATAAAATTTCACTGCGCGCACAACCATTATTGCTCTGTCTTACCACACTCGCAGCCAATCTCATAGCCGCTAAAAAACTCCTTTTTCTTTTCCTCCCGAGTCTTGTAGATCTGATTAGCGTCTTTCAATTCGGCAATCTCCTGGGCTACCAGATCCTCAATAAACAACTGCTTTTCCTCAACCGGGGGTGCATTTTCCTCTTCGGCTTTTAGATTTTCAAGATAGCGCTGCAACTCGGGCCCGTAAAACTCGTGGGCATAGTCATTAAAAATCCGAACAATTTCGTTTTTGCATGCTGCCTCCTTACCGCGCACGCACGTCACATAGATGCCGCTCCAGCCGGGTTCGACATTGGCACCAGAGAGCTAAAAATTGAATAGGGTAGTTAGCTAGCATGGCTTTTGAGAAATTTTGTACAATAGTGGAAGGATGCCAAAGCAGGTTGGAGACTTCAAACCTTTTTACTTTTCTTGCTACTGCCCATGCTGTTGTTGTCGCCTTTGCGTTTGGCCATTAGAGGGAAATAGTATTGGTTGTTATCCGTAAGATTGGATTTGTAGAACCCAGCGGAGCAATAACAGGAGCTGGGATCGGGAGTCGGTACGGCGTGAAGACCGAAAGTTTTTTTTTTTTGGAAAAAAAAAAAAAACTACCTGCAAGCTTGTAAAAAATATAAAACTCTTGTCTTATGTTTTAACATCAAAGTCTTATTTCTGAAGTTAATCTTAGGACAAAATACAACTTTATGCCGCCAGATGGATTAATCATACCGGTCTTTCAATTTTCAAACTTTTTGAAATGATTCCAAAATTTTGAATTTGACCAAAAATATTTTTCGACTTGGTTGCTTTTATTTACTGTAGGTGTTAGGTGTTAAAGGAGGCGGAAAGGTTTCATGCTATGATTTCAGCCTGTAAGTATTTACGACTAGGGCCCATAAATTTTCTAGGGTCAAATTTGTCCATATATATGGAAAGCTTGAAACCAGTTACAAACCTTTTTGTTTATTGTTTGCATACCTTAAAGTGACGTAGAGTTAATTACCAAAAAAAAAAAGTACAAAAAATACTCTCAATTTTAAAACATTTAGCTCGACAATTGACAAAGAAGCGCGCTCAACACATAGTAGAAATTTTAATATTTGAAAGCACCAAATCCTTCATAAATAATCTTATGAGCCGAAGAAATTGTGAGTGTCATGCGACTTGAAAGATTGATATCAGAGATTACCAGACAGTAAAACATCACCAAGCTGCTTTGGTAAGGGAATCATGAGCAAAAAGAAAAAAGAAAAAAAAGTGAAAAAAGAAATCTAATAGCTTGAAAATAATAGCTGACCACGTATTAGCTGTATGCTTGCTATCTTACATCTAGTTGGATTTAAAGATGAACAAATGTTTTAGTTTTTTTTTTACTTCAGTTTAATTTGATTTGTTATTTGAACTTAAGATTTTAGACTTTAGTACTTAGGTTTTGAAAACTAGTGGTAGTAAGCATATTTTTGTCCGGTGAACCGGCATATTGCACAAGGTCATTTATATCTAATCTGTTTTTATTCTTGCTTACTTAGCCTTATATGCTGATTAATATGGATTATGCAGTCACCTAATTCCTCCCTATTCCCAGCACCCTGCCTCGTATTAGAGCGAGATCTGAGTTGCTCAACGTCTCTCTCGTATCGCCCCGTGTCAAGTTTTATACAGCTCTACCTGTATTGAGTGGTGGCCGCTACTTGCTCAAGGAGACCTTCTCCCATGCTGACTATACGTGGTATTACTACCAAACCAAACCCACTAGATGGGTTCTGTAACGAGGGACCTTGGTACTAAGAAAAAATATATATATTGTAAAGATATGATTGGCTATTAAGAGGAGAGAGAACTGACGAGTTACAACGATCAAACAATAACAGGTATCATAAGTAGTTGCAAGAAGTTAATCTTATAAAGGTAGGGTCGTAATCATATGCCAGATTAAGGATGATGTTATGAACCCCATAAGTACTTCTCTATTTATATAACTTCTCGGACAACTAACTACTCTCAGAAAAAAACCGGTTTGTCTAGAGGTTCGACGATGTCATCACTAGACAGTGTTTATCTTTCAGACACACTTCATACCTACCACGCCCTGTGACGTTCTTTAGTTCGGGGGTTTATGAGGATCCTCTGAGATGGGGAGTAAGATTACTAACCAGTAGCTGTTAGTGTTAGGTTTAGGTATTATTAATTATGGGATATCCAGGTTACATACTCTAAGACTGTGCATGGTTAACTGATGGTTACATGCTCTAGGAATGGTTGCATGGTTAACTAATGATTAATTAGACTTCACAAGGATTTATCCTTAAGAGCCAATGGTAGCTAGACTCGTCAGACCAGCTCCGTTACAGGTTTCCTGTTGGTTGTCGTTCTGTCGGTTGTTATTGCGTTTTCATCGTTTTTTGTTGGGTGTGGATTCACCCGTTTTCAACCCTTGCCGTCGCTTCGATTCTGTGGCTTCGGATTAAAACACCGCCGAAGCTTTTTTAAGGCAAACATAGTCGCCTGGTGGCTGCTCTGGAGTGACTGGGAGCCACTGGTGTGGTCCATTCTTCCGTCTTACCTGTTGCGCTGAGGCTAAGATTATTTATAAAAGGGATCACTAACTAGATGTGCCAATCTCTCAACAGGGTTTGCCAAATCGCTAACCGGATATTTATATAGACAGTGTCTTATAACCGTGAAGACCGATGTTCTTTTAATTTCCGTTTTTCGTAAGATTTAGCTTAAATTGTCATGTACACCTAACCATTGCCCGGATTGCTGAGAATTCTCGTCCTAATACTAGTTCGTCAGTACCAGACCTCCTAATAAAAAAGTCTTTTTTTAAAAAAAGTTAAAAACGTCGGAGAGTGATAATCCACAATGGGTTTGAAAGAACTCCTAAAAAAAGTCCTAACGGCAGTGTGATTTTTTGAGAAGCATTCACCTCTCGAAATCCAAAAACCAGCAATAAATTGTAGCTCTGGATTGGTAACACTAATGTATTTTCTGTCATTTTCAATGCTCAACAAATCACCTCACTCGTCACTCAAGGATTACCCGGAGTAGTGGGTTACGTAATCTGCTGGAATTTTTTCACCTCCTTCAAACACCCCCTGGAGGGTGGTGAAGTCCTGTTGCCAGGATTCGGATCTGTCGTTTCGGTTTACCTTTGTCGCTAAATTTGGGCAAGCTCGTTGAGCCGTCTACCATTTAGGCTTCAGA
>JAJMRT010000140.1:20131-43460 GCA_030558065.1 Geotrichum phurueaensis
AGAGAAAAGATGAAAACATCAAGGGATTCTCAGAATGAGGGTAGTAATGCTCATTCGCTGCCGTATCAGTAGTCGTCCTTTTGGATAAAGGTGAGTTTAGCGTCATCCCAGGACGTCTGCCGTATAATATATCGTCCTTTTGGATAAATGATGAGTTTATCGTCATCCAAAGACGGGGTGCTTTTAACGTCATCCCAGGGTTAAAAATCAGGAATATTACTATGTATAAGAAAAAATAGGTGTTTTTTACATCATGTAAAGATTGGAAAGCATACTTTTCAAGAAAACTCCTGATGGCCCAGTTGGCTAAGGCGCGAGACTGTAATGGACAATTGTAATCTTGAGATCGGGTGTTCGACTCACCCTCAGGAGATTTTTTTTTTTAAGCAGTCATTACTGATATCTTGTAAAAAATAAATATTAAAAATTGCTTATTCAATTCTTTTAAGCATTGGAGCAGCTGTTTTGCTTTTCTTATTTTTGCAATCTGTTTTTGTTGATGGTTTTAGGCTGGTAAAGACGTTATTACTTGTTAATCTCAGTTATTAACCTTACCAGGATTGATTCATCAGCAATTTCTTTTAGCACAGTTTATCTACATAAAGATTGGACATTATTAAAATTTCTATCTTTTAACGCGTTTGGAGAATGTTACCCTGTCAAATTCATTAAAACACAAGTATTTCTAGAACATGACTGTGCTTTCTTTATATATTGTTTTGCTATTTAGCCGTTGTTGTTCAAACAGGAAGCTAATTCCACAATGTTGGTGATTATGGTTATCTAAAGAAGATTTCAGTGGTTTCATTTGTAGCAGTTATTTCATCTGTTTATATTACTGCTACGACTTCTACAAAACATGATTCTACCATTACTACTAATAAATCAATAAAAAACAATTATGAAATAATATTACTTGCGTATTGAATACTATTAAGGTATTTACTAATGGCTAACATAACAACAAAATCAATAGAAAACAAATCAAAGAACAAACATAATGATATCTCAGAAACCCAAAAAGATAGAAATAAATGAAAATATAACCCACGAAGCGCCAACTTTTTTTTTTTTTTTTTTTTTTTTTTACATCTTGTAGATGATATGACCAGACCACATGATCTTGTTGTCATCGGACATTTGTTGCAGCGCAGACTCAATTTCCTGCTGCGAAAACTTCTCGTTATCAGGAAGAGATGTGTTGATGGCAGTAGTCAGACGCTCTTCAGGGATAGTATCTTCAGCAAAATCGGCGGAACCAAGAAGGATACCAGCGGCTTTCTGGAACTGCAGAAGCCTAGTTCTTGTGATACCCGCAACAGGAGCAAGCCGGCTACCGCTGCTTTGCTGTGAGGAATGAGCAAGAGAAGCCTGAGAATCTTCTTGCGATGGCCAAGGCTCCTGTGAGTCCTCGCGGAAAGGCAAAGATGAGGGTAAGCCCACAGATGAAGACGGCAGTATTGAGGATGAGGGAGGCTCTTGAGTTCGACTTGCTGCCATTTGAGAACGGGTAACTCGAGTAGTTGTGTTGGGAGTGAGCTCTTGTCGGTCATCAATGTGAATGTTGGCGGTACGCTCGGCCAGCTCTTCGGAGGGTTCCCTGTCAAGTCTTCTACGCTTGTTTTTGTTCGTCAAAACCTCTTTGAAAAGAGCAAATCTTAGAAGCTCTTCAGCAACCTCCGCGTCCTTTTCTTCAATTCTGTTGGAAAGTCTGGCCTTAGCGTGCGCTGTAGAGAGACGAATGAGTGTTTCCAAAGTACGCGCAGTAATCGGCGAGGTGTGTCTCTGGTTGTTTCCAAGAGTATCATTTCGTAGCGCTGCATAAGTAGAAACAATGTAATCACTTGCAGGTTGTGTAAGAATGGGCTGGACACGCTTCTTGGCGTATTGAATGTACTTTCTGATAAAAGGTATACTCAGAATCTCAATATCCTCGGGATTTTGCTGAGAGTTGGCAAGTCCAGCATGGAGAAGAGAATTAAATCTTTCGTAAACAGGCTGATCTCTATCGGCAGCTCTGTCATCCTGGTCACCAACAGATAAATTCTGACTTTGGTTCTCACGTACAGGAACACCCTCCTCAGCTCCAGGTGCCAAAAATCTGTGCATTCTCAGGACATGCTCAGAGATCTGTCTATCTCTAACATCGTTAACATCGTCGGTCACAACAAATAGCAAATCAAAACGAGAAAGTAGAGAATCCGGAAGGGCAATATTTTGATGAGGATCTTTGTGAGTATCATATTGACCATAAATAGGATTAGCAGCAGCAATAACACTGCATCTGGCATTTAAAGATGTGTGAATACCAGCTTTGGCAATGGTGACAGTTTGCTGTTCCATAACTTCGTGAATGGCAACTCTATCCACATCACTCATCTTGTCAAACTCATCGATACAGACAACACCACGATCAGCTAAGACCATTGCACCAGCCTCAAGTCTTCTTTCACCAGTTTCTTTGTCAGTAGTGACTGCAGCGGTTAAACCGACGCCAGAAGAACCACGACCGGTAGTGGCAATTGCGAGGTTGGCAGTGTTGAGGACAAAACGCAGCATTTGGGACTTTGCAGTGGAGGGATCACCAACCATGAGAATATTAATGTCACCTCTCAGATGGGTTCCGTTATCAAGATTCTTTTCAACACCGCCCAGTAACATAAGAAGAATTGCCTTTTTGATATAATCGTGACCGTAAATACTAGGTGCGAGAGATTGTGATAGTAGCTCAAAAATGTTGCTCTTACGAGAGACCTTATTAATATTTCTGACGTCAGTGTCGGTAATGTTGTGCATGGTGGTCTCACTGTTACCCTTGGTAGAGAGTAGGATAATGTTTGTGGCCAGAATCAATGATTTAAATGTCGAGCTTTGACTTTGAGTGTTAGATCCCATTGATCTGTAAACACCAACTAGTTGAATTCTGTCACCAGGTTTCGCTGCATCAACTAAATCATCATCAAGAATAACGTCGATGCCACGAGGGAGCTGTCCAGCAGGGGCCTTCTCGGGCATCTCCTGAATCGAAATAGTCTGATGATCCTTGTATGTACTGTAACCATATTCTGTGACAAGTGGATTGTTCTGGCCATCTTCTGTAGGATAGACAGTGGTAGTTGGGATAGGATCAAAAGAAACAGCGGGATCTCTGTAATCACGACTATGAAACTGGCCAGTGTTTTCGCAGTAGTGCACGGATCTCACAATTTTGGGGCGAACAAGCGAGCAACGAGTGACGATACCCTCAATACAGACCAATTTAGAGAGATGCGTAGCATGAATAGTTCTGGGATTGACAAAATGATCTCCAAAGGTGCCCTTAAAGGCCACATAGAAGGACTCGTTCTCATCAATTTGGTGGATTCTAGGATCACGTACCGCAAATACAGTCTCACGTAGGGCCGAGTTCATGGCTGGCAGGTAGTCAGCAGGGTGGTTTAAAACACCCCTCCAAAAAGTTTTGTCAAACTCTCTCAATTCATCAAGGGAAATTGTTAGCCTCCGTTCTTGTCTTTGGAGCATTAGGTAAATATGATCCTTGTATCTGGTAGGGCCGTTGGGGTGGTCAAGAAATTCTGTGAACACTGCCATGCGCTCTGACATGAGAGCGTCTTCTCTATCGAAGAACCTGTTGTCAGACATTGTGTAGATCTAAAATGACAGTTATCACGGTAATAATTGAGTATAATAATGATTAAAAAAAATAGAAATAAAAGGGTAAGAAGAAGAAAATGAATAAATGCGAAAAAGAAGGAAAAAAAAAAATAAACAAAAAGATAAAAGGAAAACACGCAAAACAAAAATTTTCGAAAGAAAACAACGCGAAAAAAATAATTAAGCATCCTAAATAGGAAAGTTAATTGAAAAATTAACAGATTTAAATCAAGAACGCGTCTCGTTACTTTTTTTTTTTTTTAATTTGTTTTTTAACATTGGATATCTATTAGTCTTACATAAACAAATACAAACCAAAAAAAACTCAAGTCTTCAATCAAGTCCCAACTCGTTTTGCCGGCTTCATTTCTTCGACTTGGCTGTTCATAGTGAGTTCCGTCTCGTTACTGGGGAAACCTTTTCATGATGTAATTAAGGTTCAGTCATGTGATACTGACGGAGTTTTCAGGTTTTTTGCCAATTTATTTGAAAATTTCTAATTGACCAAAAGATTTTTTCAATCGGTTAATTGATTGAATCTTCTTCAACAAGACAGTTTTCTCGCCACAATAAGAACTGATTTTATTCAAAACTATCAACTTCACTTGTGCATCAGCTGATCATGCAGTTTTTCAAAAAAGATATCAAGCTGACGGAATCTGATGCTGAAAACATTGTGAGCAAGACGCTAGCCCAGTTGAAAAGCACCTTGCAGAAAAATGATGACGACCTATTTGTGACGGCCTCAGGAAAGGGTGTGATCACTTTGTCTTACATCAAAAGTCAGGTGTCTGAGACGCTTAAAGGTGATGGTATGTTACCTAAAACGCGGTTGTCAAGGAAGTGAAGCTAACGAATGAGGTGTGAAAATTAGGCCGCGTTACAATTAACTCTGTGGCGGATAGTATTGATGTTAAGCGAAACATTGTGAGCGCAGAAGTTCTCAAGCTTATTTCGTCTACTCCATATGATTTGTATTTGCAAGGCGAAACTGTTTTCACCACGTAAGTCGTATCATGGATTTATCCAATTGTCTCAGCATGTTAAAATTCTCGAGGCTAACAACACAATTCTAGTGGCGAAATCAACAAGATCACTTGCAGCTTAGGTGACAAAATTAAGAACGACAAATATGTAACGCTCGTTGATTTTGGCAGCTCTCAGCGGATTGACCAAACTCTTTTAAAGCGGGTGGTAGAGAGATTAAATACACAGGCCCAAGATAGTTCAAAGACTATTATTATTGAGGAATTTGTGATTTTGGAATCAGCACTCGAGTCAGCAAAAACCCAGCTTTATGATACGCTCAATCAATATGAAGAGCCCGTTGAGATATCCTCAGTCAAGATTGACGATAATTTGTTTAAAAATGAAGGCATCCGCGCCATTATAGTCAAATCAGTTCCCAGGGCTGTCCGTGCCGGTCAGCTACAGGGTAAGCTTGAAAAAGGTGATACTTTTGTGCCTGAAGCGAGCATTCGCCGGGCACAGAAGAGCTACGCTGATGGACTGAAGGGGAATAGCATTGTGGCAATTAAGCAGCTTAACAAAGTTGGTGTCAAGAATTTAGACGAGTTTCTGGCAGAGCACGTCGAAGAAGGAAGTTACATTGTGTTGACCGACAATGTTATCCTTAAGTCATATGTTGATAGCTTGGCTGCCGAGATAGAGGCTGCCTTTGAGAAAGACAGCTTTGTAGACGTTTACAGTTTTACACTGGTGGGTGTTGGCCAGGAAACCCCTGACAGAAATGCGATCATTCAACTAGGCCTTAAAAAGGTTTATGCTGCATTTCCAGAAACGAAGTTTTCGATGGTGTACACGAAGGAAGTGAACAAGAAAGATCGTAAAACGACGCCCCCAAACTATATCGTGGACGCAGCTTTTGAGAAAAATATTTTGGGTGAGCTGAAATCCGAATTTGTGGCCACCACCGCTGAAGCTGAGGCAGAGAAGATTGTAACACCGGAAAGCTACAAGAATCTGATATTGCATGAAGATGAAGGTCAACTGGCGCTTCCTAGTACCCAGATTTTGCATCTTGAGGAACGTCAGGTCACAGCGCATTTACAGAAGCAGCAAGGCACTATCTTGTCGCTCCCATTGATCCGATACTATTCCAGTGCGGAACTGCCAAAGCTCCGCCAGATTTACGAAAAGACACTTCTAACTGGGATGCAGGAACGTTACAATACCTTTAAGCTTGACGATCTTATTCTTTTGCTTCTACATCTCACTGCTGTCTTGGACATTGAAAAGACTGGCGCTGACCTTGCGGCGACAATTTACAAAGATTTCCGCAAAAACACGACTTACGGTTACATTGTTAATGCATTTGATCCGGCTCTAACTCTTTCAAATATTCACGAGCTTGTGCTCGCCCAAATTGATAGTGCAAAGTCCACCTTTGCCGGTGATTTTGACCTTGAGGCAAAGCTGGCTGCTCGCAAGCAGGAAATTATCTTACATCTAACCGAAATTCTGAAGTCGACATCGGACCCCGCAACAGTGTTTCAGGTGGTGGTTGCGGTCCACCACACGAGTCAGGCTGAGGGTATTCTTGACCTAACGGCAAAGGAGGCCCAAAAGGTGTACAAGTTGTTTAAGGCTTCTTGGCAACTTAAAAAGCTTGACCAGCTCATTAAGGCCATTAAAGAGAAGCATGTAGAGCCAAAACTGCTTGAACAAGTTAAAGAGATTGCACTTTGACCTGATAATATGGAATCGTGTTGACATGACTTTTTACATCAACTCTTGTATCATAATCAGTGTAGAAAAACATGATAACTTTTATACTTGTGAATATAGAGATGTGAAAAAAAAAAAAAAATCTATGTACAAAAGGTTTTTAACAACCTCGACTCATCATTAATTATATACAAACTCAAAGAAACGTTTTACTCAAAAGAAGATGTCCAGACAACCTTCTTTTTACCGGCAAACTGCTTCTCATGCTCAAGCAGATGCAGACGGCCTTTTTCGTCAAGAAGGCGCAACGTGCTCTCGAGTTCAGAAGGCTTGCTTAGCTTTTTGAGCTGCTCTACAACGATCGCCTCAATTTCTTCTTTTGAGCGGCGCGTAGTATCGACCGGCGCAACAGTCCGGCCCTTACTGGCCGAGGGCGAGTCGGAATCAACATCAGCAGATTGGATGTCCTTCTCATACGCAGTATTAGCTAATATTGTCTGTAGCACCATGCCTAACTGCGTGTCAGGAATCTTAGCAAAGTCTGCAGTCACGGTCCAATCCTCTGTCGGCAAAGGGTCTGGAGACTTATTAACTGGCATTTTTGTCCCGTCGACATGATTTACTAAGTTAACTACCCAGCCAATGGTGTCAAACATCTTGCCATAATACTTCTCTTCATAAATATTGACAAGAGTTTTGGTTTCCAGCTGTTCACGCTTGTGCCTAAGGAGTTTTTCCTCTCGGTTTCGACAATCAAGCTTAGTCTTCTTAGAGTTCGTAGCAACAGGCTCAGACTTGACGGGCTCAACAGGAAGGCCACTCTGAATTTTATCAATAACAGCCTCAGGCATAACGTGAGCCATGACAACCATTCCAGAGCCAAGCGCTTCGACGTCCTGATACGAGGTTGGTGCACGGAACAGTAAATTTACCGACTGCTCAGGGTATTTTGCAGTGACCTCGTTAAGAATCTTGCTTAACAGACCGATACTAATTTGAAACTCACGCTCCGCTATCGAGCACGCAGTATCATGTTGATCCGAACTCAACTGTGCAGGGTTATAGGATCTGGGGCTATGATAAATCGGATCAATCTCTTCAAGAGGAAGATATTCAAAGCCAAAGAATTTTCGGATGTTGTGGTAACCAACAAAAATTCCATCCATGCGGCCTATGCGAGCTTGCAAAGAGTACTTGAACAGAGCAGAGCGGATGAGGTCATAATGCTCGCGCTCGTAGGACTCAAACTTGCCACTCATCTTGCGAATCTGATAGTCAGAGCCTTCCTTGATCTGAGCATAGCCGATGTCATGACGAATAGCACAGACAGCTCGAGTTTTGACATCAAAAACACCGGTACCTGGGAGTCTCGGATCATAGCAGTCAATTTGAGATCTCAGCGCAAAATCACCACATGAAGAATAGTGATATGTGTTCTTTGGGGGCTGCACGGGAGAAACAGGCTTAGACTCGTCAAGGGGTTTGACAAAGGTCTCGAATTCATGATTAGGCGTGGTAAGCTTGGCCTCAAGGACTTGGCCTAAAAGAGACAGAATAATCTCTTCGTCCTGAGATTTGTCAGCATCTAGAGAGTAGGTTTGAGTTTTCGGGTTCCATCTCAGGAACACTGATACAGGCTTCTTGGCAGTGTAAGAGAAGTCGGTGTTTTCGTTGCGGAAGTTTTTCGTTAGCATAAATGAATTTGGAGGTCTAAATCTAGAAATTAAAAAATGAAGCTGCGTGAGAACTGATGTCAACGAACTTGTTGAAGTAGAGTATTTCAGGTTTTGCGACGCAGTCAGATTTGCCAAAACAGTATCCTGCGCGGAGGGCACAAATGCAGGGACATTTTTAAAATCAAACTCCCTGATAGACATAATGTTTTCAAGGTGCGGTGGGAAGTTGTATACATTAGTTCTTAAGTCTTTGATTGGGTGTACACCGGGGGAAAAAAGAACCCTGTCCAGATCGTGCTCAAGTCTAGGCGTTTCATCCTGCGGGATGGAGGGCTCAATTTTCTGAAGAGGAAAATCTTTGGGATCGAGAACAATAGAAAATTCTATGTCATTGTAAGAGAGCTTTGTACTTTCAGCCATGGCCTGCTCCAGTTTCTTTTCGTTTGTCAGGTTGGTCAATTTTTCAAAAAGGTTTTTCTTATCAAGGTCGTTATTGCCATTGTGAATGTTTTTATTAAAGTCTTGTAAGCTTTTACCTTTGAACTTATCGCCTGCTCTATCGCTTTTAAGTCTATGATTTGTTTTTGTTCGTAGAGATCTTCTATCGCTTTGTTCGTGACTGAGGTTATCATGCTTATTGTTTTTGTGGAAGCTGTCAAAGCTTTTTTCTTTCTTATCAAATAGAGAACCAGAATTCTCATGGCTCTTGTTGTGCTTGGTCTTGACATTTTTCTTATTCTGTTTATCATGTTGCGAAAATTGACTATTGTCTAAATCTTCAAAAAGGTTTTTTGAACTGGTATTGTTTATCTCATTTTCGATATCAAATGGCCTGAGAGAGCTGCGATCTATTAGCTCTACCCCGTCTTTTCTTTTTTTGTTAGGTAAAGTACTATTTGAGGAAATGTCGATGTGATTCTGGCTGCTCTTTCCTTTATTCTTGAATTTTCCGGAATTCCGGTTGTTACCACTCGACTTGTTGACAGAATAGTTGAAGTCATTATATATAGCGTCCAAATCAGCTGAGGTTGAATAATACCTAGCGCATGTCAAACCAAATAAGAGCTTGAGTGATTTAGGGCATGATATTTGGAGTGATGTCCTAGTGGCTGGAAGCCGTCTAGCGAGCATCAGAGTCATGACGGTGGGTGGTGATATAAAATAAAGATGGACGAGGACGAAGTGTCTAGAATGATGAAATCTCAGAGTTGGGAGTGGGAGCACCCCGGAACACACGCGCCCAAAAAATTTTCAACTTTTCAGCTGACATCATAAATTTGCTAATGTTTACATAATATTGATTAAACTTTAAGTTCTAAGGCTCGAAGCTTTATGATTGAAAATATATCAGATTCTTTAAATGATAAAAATTTAATCTCATATAACTCACAGATATCATTTATTAAACCTTTAAAATGCATTTATATTTATTTTACTTGTACCGATAAACAATGTTATTTTTTCAGTTAGTCGAGCTGGGAATATGCTATAATACCTTTAGAAAATAATTTTTTTTAAGATTAATCATAAAGGATGTTAACTAGCAGTATTGGTACAGAGTGTCTGTACAACTCGAAATATTTAAAAGAATCTTGAAAAGAAAAAATCCAGAATTTTACACAGAGCTATGTTATGATCTCATTTTTTTTCTTAAAACGTAATAAAAGTCTTTGCACGATAGCTGATATTCAAGACTTCCCGTTGCCTTTGCTGATGGCTTGCTCGCCCAAACCATATGGGCCCATATCCGGTATTGTTTTACCGTTAGTTACATCTAGCTTCTAACAGTTTATAGACTAATTAACAGAAAAAATTGACATTAAAATCTCTTGAAAATATCTGCATGTGTTGAATACACTATTTCATCTAACGGATTTGTATTCCTAAATCAATATTCTAGGAATGCTTGTACCTGACTTTTCGTTACGTAACCACAATATTGGGATATGAAACCGATTATCTATTTGATTTCAGCATCTGTAATTAAAAGTTACACCAGATAAGTAGAATTAGCACCAGAAAAACTACAAAAAACAATAGCACTGGCTAGAAATGACAAAATTCTACTTTGTAACCAGCAAAATTAAAAACAGAAGGTTGGTATCTCAACTCTGTAGCCCACTTTCATTTTTTTATGGTAGATGGTCATTCACCGATTGTTTGAAATCGCACTGAAGTGGGAAACTGGCTTACGTGAAGTGCCAGGAAAAAGTACAGATTTTTTGTGAAAATATTTGTAGGTATTATTGTTAGTGTTGCTAGCAGATTAGATCTTCTTTAATTTCCCTCATTTCACATGCTTTTACGAGCTCCGAGTTTTGTTTTTTGGGAACTTATTTTTCAAAAAAAGAATACAGAAATATCAAACTATGCTTTCTAAAAATTTATTTATGGGTGACACTAGTTGTTGTCTGTATTTACCGATAGCTTTAAAATCACTGCTAGATTGAGCAGCCATATACCTTGATGTAGAAGAGAGGACTTCTCGAACTGGGCCAAGCCTTTTTTTTTTGTCACCATTCAGATTTTTGCAATTGAGCGCTGACTCTTTCTTTTAGACCAAAGTTCTATCTAAACCATTATTTTTACAAAAAGAAAACAAATAATATTTATATTTTTTAGTTTTCTGCATTATAATAATGGTTTCTTTTTTCTGCACAAAAGTACTGAGAAATTTTGGAAAAACTGATCGCTGAAAATATAACAGTCAGGATCTGATATACCTATTTCGGATTATCAGATCATCACAGCTAATCATCTAATTGTAAATATGAATTTTAAAACATCATGCGTAATACAATTTCTTCTTGCTCTACTATTTACTCAACCCAGATCAAGGTGAAAACTACGGTTGGGCGTGGTATGTTGGCCAATGGCAGCGCGTGCATCGGCGTTTGGGAATTCGTATTTCCTCTGGTTTGGGCAACGCTAGCCAATCAGCTGTGACTTTGATTTGTATTTACAAAAGATCCAATCTGATAAAAAAATTTTCTCTTTCCTTTCATTATTTTTCTTTTCATTTCTTCTTTTTCTGCCACTCTTTAGCGTTCCTTTAAATATTCCGGTTTTTCTCTTAAAAATTTTTGAAATATTTGAATCTTCGACACTTCTACCTTGCCTTCACCTAATACCAATTTTTTGCTTGCAAAAAAATAGCGCATTCAGAGCAAAATCCACGAAAAATACCAAAAGTTGTAAAAATCTCCTCGAAAACTATAAAAGCAAAAGCATCGCTTATATCATTGCTCACTCAGCACAGAAAAATTTTGCCACTTTTCCTCCACCCAAATCATCAGCAATGGCTCCAGCCACGACGGTTCTTTCACCTGCTTCACCCTCCTCCACTTCTCCCCACACAATAGCAGCTTCTCCTGCGGCCTCCACGCCAGCACCGCCGACGCCAAACACAGCACGTAAGCTTTCAGTAGCGCCGAAACTTGTTTCCGTCTCCAAATCTCCTGCCATCGTTTCCTCCGCCATGTCCAAACCACCAGCACCAACTTCCCCCTATCAGCTGCAGGACGCTCAAATCTCGCAACTGTCAACCTCAAAGGTCTGGGTTCTTCCACCACGACCCAAACCTGGTAGGAAGCCCTCTACAGACACTCCACCAACTAAAAGGAAGGCACAGAACAGAGCGGCTCAACGCGCATTCCGGGAGCGCCGAGCCGCCCGTGTGACTGAACTCGAGGCTATGCTCGAGGAAGTGAACAATGAACGAGACCAGAAAGAGCGCAAGTTAAATGATACACTTAAAGCAATGTCACAAGAGAATTACGAGTTACGTCGCTCGCTTGACGAACTGCGCAGGGAAATTAGGGCATTTAGTAGCTCTCGGCCTTACAACGACATTGCGTCGCCGCGGCTTGAGCAATCGCCCCACATTTCTCAGCAACAGCCTTACTCACCTAGCAGCAATCCTCCAAGTCACGCTAGACACAGCAGTATATCTTACCCTCCATCTATGAATCAGATGGTTTCTCCTGCACCGTCGTTAGAAAGTCCCATGGACGTATTAGATAGAGTTTTGGAGCTCAGACTGCCAGTTCCCGAAGAGCAACATAAAAGCAAACAACTAGCTGAACAACAACAGCAACAGCAGGATGATGATTGTGGCGTGTGTATTAAGGAAGACTGCATATGTGAGACGCTTGGAATCCGTGAGAAGCGTGACACCCCAGCGGCGAGCCCTGCCGTGAGCACAGCCGTCGAGTCGCAACAACAGCCAGCACCTGGTACTGTACTCCTCAAGCGCCGACGAAAGTCAGCCAGCAAGAACTTAAACCCATTTAAAAAGATGAAAAAGATTACGAAACCCGAAGAAATGGAAGTTGACTTCACAAAGCTTTATGCTAAGGAAAATGCACCAAAGCTTTCTGTGATTGTTGAGCAGCCAGCACCGCAGCCTGAGGTTTCAGAGCTCGAGATAACCCACAGCAGCACTAGTACCCCGATGGATCCTTGTGGATTTTGTTCAGATGGTACACCGTGCCTGTGTGCAGAAACAGCTGAGCAGGAGGCCTCAAGCATGGCCGATCTGAACACATTACCCCCGCTTGTTGGTATGAGTAATAGCAGCCATCTTAACAACATATCGCCGAGTGTATCGCTGCCATCAAGTCGCAACGGTAGCATTTCTAACCTGATTAAGCTTCCTGCGTTAATCCAAGAGGCAAGCGGTACAAGCGCGCCTAAAAGCGGGTGCACGGGCAAGCCCGGCACTTGCCAGCAGTGTCAAGCCGACCCCATGTCAACCCTTTTTTGTACCACACTGGCCAATCAGGTTGCCACCACAAAACCAGCTGTTAAGCCTGCAGCTAAGCCTGCCGGTGGTTGCTGCGGCGGTAGCAAGTCTGGTGGCGGTGGCTGCTGCAAGGATAAGTCTGTTGTCGCGGCATCGACTAGGCCTCAACAGCAGCAGCAATTTCAACAACAGCTTCTTAAACGCCAGCAACAGCAGCCGCAGCAGCTTCAACAAACACCTACGGGCTCTCGTGCGTCGACGCCGCTGCCGGGCGCAGGGACTTTTATCCCCTGTTCTGCCGCCTATCAAACGCTTTCGCGGCACAAGGACTTTCGTCGAGTCGACCTCGGTACCCTAGTTGGCAAGCTCCAGACGCGAGGCATGCAAGTTGAGGTCAGCAGCGTTGCTAACGTTCTGAGAGAGCTTGACAAGCGTCTCTACCAATAAGATACAATATTTCTTGGGTAAACGATGACAACCAATATTTATGAGTTTTTAATGATAGTAATGTAATGTTAATGGATTTCAATTAGTTTTTTTTAAAACAAATTATTTTTTACTTTTTTTTCATATAAGATTTTTATTAGTAGTTTTATCTGCTAAATTTGCTATATAGCTGTGTATATCAGAGGTTACATTCTAATAGTGTAGTCCTTGCCGCTCTTAGTAATGTACCGCACCCACGGGTAACTCGGGTACTGCATCTTGGGCTCCATGATCTTGAGATAGCGGACCTGGATACCGCTGGTGGTGAAAAATGGAATGTCAAAATTAACAGAGATGGGCTTCTTGCCATCTACAAACCCGCGGACATCGTAGTTTCCAGCAGTCGAGGACGCTTCGTCATGCACAGATGGCAGGCCAAGTTCGGCCTTCATGGAAATCTCCTTGCCACCATTGAGCTTCTTGATGGTCCACACGACAGCAGACAGCTCGGGCTTCCACTTAACACTACCCTGAGAAGCGACAAAGCGCGGCGAATCAGCGTCTTCGGGAACAGGTATCTTAATGACAACATTGTTGGCATGTGACTTAGATTTGAATTGCGCACGCACCTTAGCAACAATCTCAAAGCGTGTTTTCGAGTATGTATGAGTCTTGCAGTCGACCCAAATCAGCGGCTTTAACATAGTATTGAGACGGTACGACATGAGTTCAAACTCGCCATCAGGCGGAATGAACGAAATGGTTCGGTCATTTTCAAACTTTGAAAGACGCACGCACTGGTGAAACTTGATGTCCTCAAGCTCAATGGCCTTACCGCCGGTCGTGCGGGTCTGAACAGTGCCACCACTGCCTGTGTTGCTAAGATGGTCAAAAATTACGCGGTCATTGAGTCCCAGGCGCAGCTCAGGCATGCCGGAAAGGTAGCACCGCATCTGGATAGCACCAAGGATCTCTGAACTGAGCACCTTGCCGTTTGGCGCAATCATCATGTTTACGCTCTCGACAACATCTAAAAACGCTTCGTTTTTGCGGTAGTGCACACCTTCGCTTCGCCAACTCACTGCGTTGGTCACAGCCGCCGGCGGCCGCACCTGACCACCGCCCGTGGCGCTATTGATCAGATCAAGTACCTTTGACTTCTGTGTGATGTACTCCTTAAGAATCTGGACGTCCGTCGTCTGGGGATATCCAAAGTCCATCATCTCATCCAACAGCTCGTAGATAATCACAAAATTGTCCCGTATCGACTCTTCTGTCAGTTTTTTAAAGTACTCGCTCAGCACCTTTACCACGCTGTTCAAAAACAGCAGCAGCTGTGCCACATTTGTGTTCCGCTTCGTCAACGCAAGAATGTATAAACTATTATGCATCACATACAAGTAGTTGATGCCTTCACTGGAGAAGCAGGGCGGAACTACAGACGATTCTTCCTCGGCTTCTAGCAGCAGCAGTGGGAATTTCTCCACCGCGCTCATAGGAATATCTCCACGATAATTCCGCGACAACAGCGGTTTGCATTTAATGTCTAAAAAGAATATTGCGGATGCCATTTCGTCGTCGAAGTCTTTCTGGGAAAAGATTGAATCCGAATTGGTCGGGTAAAAGGTCGCAGGATTGTAATGGTTAGGGGGAGCTGGCGAACAGAGATGAGTTGTTATTTTTCTTTTTTTTTTGAAAGGTTTCGTTGGCAATTGCAAAGTGAAACCGAACTTACGCTGAGGAAGTGCCCTAGCCCTAGTCACGTGAATCATTCAACAATTGCTTTGAATTGAAGCTGGTTAGATAGAGCGTCAGACCAACAATGCAGACAGGTCTAGCGACAATGTAATGGCAGATAGTTAGCTCACTGTATTATATTCCCAAAAGCAAAAAAAAAAGGAATGAAAATTGTTTTTGAAGTCAATCTGTAGGTTGGGTGTGGCAATTGAAAGCAAATGTCATGGCTGTTTGGTGTTATAAAAAATTCAACTTGCCAACACTCAAATCACCAGTAGCATATAATCTAGAATGAGTAGTTGCATCTTCTAGAAACGGCTTTGGATTAAACGGCTTAGCCTCAAATTACTAGTGTGGCTTTTGAACAGGAACTTGGTTTTAATAACCTTTCATTCTACTGAATAAGACCTATTCTTCAAGGAGTTTCAGTGGTTGTTTTTTTTTTTGTTGAAGATAGGCAGTGAAAGGGCTTTAATTTTCATGCTGGTCGTTTAAATTTAAAGACTTTTCTATCTCTCATTGATGATCAAAGCTTGTAAAAAACAACAATTTTGTTTGCTTTAATAAACAACCTTGTTTTGACTTTTAGAAAATAGCTCCAATTATACTCTGCCAACTTCTATTTCACTAATATTAGCAAGGCTTGATTTGCAGCATCTGTAACAAAATAAGTAGATCTGTTTGAGCTTTTACATTCTTCAAGTACCAAAGTATGTACAACTAGACTAGGCATGCTGTGAGCTCAAAGCTATATATGTAAATTGATACTTCAGATATAACTAGAATATTGGATACTGAGGTTTTATTTTGTTTGTGGATAGAACTCAAAGTCGAAAATCAGCTTCTAGTGAGCAGATCGTCGTCAATTCATACGATAACACTAAATGTAGATGAATAAATGATCAGTTTATTGTTCTTACATCAAATAATTACCAGCAAAATTAGAAAACAAAATGGCATACAAAGAAAACATGAATTTTAAAAGTATTTGTCTTTATGAGACAGGCAAAGTAGCAGAGTCAGCGCACTTATCATAAATATTTGTAGACTTCAACGGAAAGTCAACTTACAGTTTATTGTAGCACTTGAAGTCATCCACACTACTGGTTCGCAAAATATTTACGCACAAGGTATTAGAACCTTAGTTGAATCCATGAAATGAAATGTAATATTTGGAATCAATACAAGACTAATAAACAAATGACAAAAACACAAATCTCTAATAACATACAAATAAACTCTCACACAACACTTTCGTCTCCGTCACTAGTGAGACCAATCCAACAAGAGGTAAACC
Source organism: Geotrichum phurueaensis (assembly GCA_030558065.1). Taxonomy (NCBI): domain Eukaryota; kingdom Fungi; phylum Ascomycota; class Dipodascomycetes; order Dipodascales; family Dipodascaceae; genus Geotrichum; species Geotrichum phurueaensis. Next base: position 36,354 of record JAJMRT010000140.1, read on the forward strand.
AAAAAAACAAAAAAAAAAAAAAAGAAGAGAAAAAACACTAATAGAAGCATACACAAACGCTCATTTTTTCATTTAAGCAACGTTGTTATCCTTCTTCCATTTCTTCACACGCCGTCTCAGATCACCAGCAGTCTGCTGGAACGCATTGAGCTTGCGATCGCGCGCCATGGCCTCAAAGTCATCGCCATGCTTGGCCACAAGATCACCAATCCAATCCTGCTCGCGCGTGCTCTGAAGACGCGGCGTCGCCACCACTGGCAGACTCGCAAGACGCTCAAGCTCCTTAACCACCTCGGTCTTGCTCTCGTCAGCAGCACTATCAGCAAATCCTGAGAATTCTTCGTCGTCCTCTTCCTTGTCGGAGTCGTCGTAAGAGCGGGCCTCACCGTAAACAATACGCACAACATTGCCATCAGCATCGCGCTCTATCCGCGCCTCATTTGCACCGGGTGCAGGTTTCTTTGTAGCAGCACTACCAAGGTGTCCACCGTTCGGAATAAAAAGCGGATCGCGCACTGTCTTCTCGTTCTTTTCCCGCGCCTCCACGTCGCCCACGGTAAAATCACGTTCTTGGCCACCAGCCACACTATTAAGCTTAGAACGCAGACCTAGTCGTTTATAGTTCTGTGCCAGTGTTTCCTTTGCATTCCAGCTGGCAGCGACGACAGGGTTGGCCGCCAGCGCCCTTCGGAGCTGGCGCTCCTTGCGCGCGGCGCGCTTCCGCGCCAACTCGCGCTTGTTCACATGCACATCACGGCCTGCCCTCATGGCCGCACGTCTCCGAATTCCACTAGGCATTGTTGAAATATACTATTGATCTAAGAATGAAAAATAAAGGTGTACCGGGGAAGATCGGTCTTGTTGTTGTTTTATCGAAGATGTGAAAAAAAAAAAAAAACTTTTTGGGATAAAATTTTGGCATAGAGGAAGATGCCTTCAAACTCCCAAAATGTCATGTGATATAAAGCATGTATTTTAAAAAAGACTTTTCAGAAGTCATATATTTCAATGCCTAAATCATTTCTCGAACCTAAAATAAAAAATTCAAATGACCGGGCACCCACTGAAATATTTTTATGGTAGCGCCACACGTTTCATCATCGGATTAATTATTTTCGAGACTCTCCGTTAAATGGATCCTGTTCCGGAAGCCATCACTATAGATTCTTCCGCATCTACCATCATCATCACCATCATCATCATCACCGCCACCATGTCCTTGTGTCAGGCTGCTTATATATCACACAATATCCTCACAGCTCACAGTTATTTTTTTTTGTAATCAACACTATGAAACATGTCTAAGCGCAGCTTTGTAGAGCTATTTGGTCGATCTGGAGGCCGTGGAATGGATAGGCACTTTTTTTACCGGCACCGAATCTCGACGACAGTTTGCGTGAGGTGCTATGTAAGATTATTGAAATCAATCTGATTGCCAAGGCTGGCCAAAGCGTCGCCGCGGCCAGGGGCTACAAGAGTGCCGCCTTTGAGGAACGCGATCCCGCTCAAATTGCGAAAGGGACAATGATTCCAGGTGAGCGCCGGAGTTATGACGCCTTGGCCAATAGTGATATTTATTTGCCTATCATCAATTAGGAAATCAATAAAAAGCTTCTCCCAAGGATGAAACTCTGAAATGCGCTTAAGTTAGCATGCCCAGGCCATGGTGGAAATTTGGTGGTATGAAAAAGCCGACATGTACAATGCCGGGCATTTTATAATTTGCTTTTCAAGATCCCACTGATCACTGCCGTTGAGAGAGATATCCAAGCCGACCGCGAGCTACAGTGTGGAATAAAGAAATTCACTGAACATAAGGAGCTAAACTGCAAACCATTTGCAATTTCAATGCTATCGCCATTGTCAAAGCGAGCCTGGCTCAGCAGGAGCTTAATCGTATCACACAAACTCTAGATAATGTCAAGTAGGGTCTAGAGGATATGCTACTATACAAAGATCTCTGGCTGAAGCCGCCGCTAAGACTACGGATCAAACTACACCGTAGAAAGTGAAGGATGATCTACGTCATGAAAAATCTGTTGAGACAGGATATTATAACGTATTTTAGTTTTGAAATCCCCCATTTGTAATATAGAATCAAACATTATTCAAAAGATATTATTGAAATAATAAAAATTTATTCAACTTGATGCCTGTTTCGCAGTGTTTTTGTCAACGTTTCGCTATACATATCCGGTGCTCTCTCGAGAGTCAAATATTTAAAATAGGAACAATATTATGTATTAAAAAAAAAACTATTTATAGCGAGAAAAATAAAATATTTATATATATATATATATATGTATAAAATAAGAACAAAGAGCAAAATAACTTAGGACTCATGTAACCAGAGTGACTAAAATCACCCCATGTACAAAAAACAGCAACAAAAAGAGGACATATCACCAGTTTACAGCTTGATTTCAGGAGAGACCTCGACAAACGCGCGGTACGTGACCAGACGCTCAGATGCCTCAATCTCAACAGCAGCACCAGGAGCAATGAAAACAACAGAGCCTGCATGTAGTGTGATCTCACTACCCTCGGTCGAAATCTTGCCGGCACCTTCGGTCGTAATCAGAATCGAGGGTCCCGCGAGCCCCTCAACGACAGCTTTCGCAGCAGGCTGGAGCTTACTCTCAAGCACGGAAAACTCGGCAATAGGAGGGTCGTAAAGGATGAATTCAGCACTTCCGCTAGTCGCCTGCGCACGAGGGAACGCAAGCTGCTTCATTTTTTGCTCAACAACGGGGTCGTAAGAGTACGTCAGCATGGCCACCAGGTTATCAACGTCCTTGAATTTAGGAGTAAAGCCAGCACGCACGACATTGTCACTTGCAGCCATACACTCAATGATATCACCGGAAATGTAAGCATGGGGGTCCTTGGCGCGCAAGAACATGGCCTCGCCGGGGTAGAGTCTAACGTAGTTAAGCAGCAAGCCACCGCAAAAGAGACCAATGTCATTGGGGAACTGGGTGTTGAGACGTGTAATCAAGTTTGCCAGATCAGTACCACGGCGCACACCATTGTCCTCGGCTACTTCGTCAAAGTACGCAAAACCGGCGGCAAAAGTCTCGGACTGGGCAGCAGCACGCTCCACAAGACGACGGGCAGCGTCCTCGACGCGGTCTGAAGAAGCATTCATGAGGTTGCCGAAGAGGGCCTGCAGCGCCTTGCGGTTAGCCTTGTCCTCGGGCGTTCCCTCTGCCGCGTGCTCCTGCCCCGCGACCGCTGTCTCAAACGCTTTGGCCTCGGCGTCACCACCAATAATTTCCTTAAACTCGGGCACAGATTCAAGCAGCGCGGAGATCTGCTCGAGGGGGCGGAATCCGCAGAAACCCTCAAAGGCAGTAACAGCAATGGCCATCTCAGGCTTGTGGTTGTCATCTGGGTAATTCTTGGGATCTGCAGCGTGCAGCTTCGCGCCAAGCTCCTTGTCAGGATGCGCTTGAATGGAAAGGGCCTTGCGAATAGAAAGAACCTTAAACAGGAAAGGGAGCTCACCAGCACCAAAAGCGTTCGAGACATCGGGGCCAAGCAGTTCAGGGTGTGCAGTGACAAGATCGCGAAGAGTCTCACCAGAAGCAGAGTTCTTGGAAGGCACAGAGGGGTGGGTGCCCATCCAAAGCTCAGCATAGGGCTTGTCTTCAGAGACAGAGAAATTCGGGTTGGAGGCAGCAGCGTATTGGGCAACAGCAGAAGACTTGCCCAGCTTACCCCAATCGTAGGATTGTGCGCCTAGGGGGGTTTTGGGTTAGTGGGGCCAGCATTGGGCGGGCAAGTGACTCGATGATGCTTACCACAGGATAGCTCAAATAGATTGAGATTAGACATGATGATTACCTGCAAGGATGGTAAAGATGGTGTTGGTGGTGCTAGTGTCAAAGAAAGAAAAGAAAAAGGGGGGAAATCAAATAAGAAAAGAATCAAGAAGAAGGAGATGGTTGATTTAAATATTGAACAAAAAAAAAAAAAAAAAAAAGAAAAAACGAAGAAATGCCATTAAAAGCAGCTCATGCGTAAGGCTTTTTCCAGACGGCCACACGTTTTGTTCTTTTAGGCCCCGTATCCTTTAAAAATCAACAACCCACCCACGCTTGACCAAAAAATCACCGTCGGCTCCAGGAGTCTCCAATTCTCTCCTCGATCCGTTTTTGCCATGTCTTCTAAAACAACGCCCAGCAAACGCCGTCACCACCATCACCACTCGTCACGTTCAAAGGCTGAATATATTGAGACTGAGTCTGGCAACCGCATTTCTAAACACGCAAACATTCTTGATGCACGTAGCATCATCATCAAACGCAACACATTTATTGACCACAATGTCACGCTGCGTGGAGACCTGCGGCGGCCCGCTGACAAGACCCCTTCGTCCCCATCAAAATCTGGGCACCATAGCAACAGCAGTTCCCATACTGCAATTGCCATTGGCCGCTACTGCATTCTCGAGCGCGACGTAACGATTGCGCCGCCAGGGCGCGAACCTACCGCTGCGACCGAGTCACACACCTGCGCAGAGACGGGGCTCGTGCATCTGCCCCTTAAAATTGGCAGCTATGTGCACGTCGGCGTGGGTACAACGGTCGAGGCTGCTGCTGTCGGTTCGCATGTCTTTATTGGCCGCAACTGCACTGTTGGCCGCTTTTCCATCATCAAGGAGTGCGTCTACGTAGAGGATGATACTGTGATTCCAGACTACCAAGTGATACCACCGTTCTCGCGTGTCCGCGGTAGCCCCGCGCAGGTCGTGGAAGAGCTACCAGAGAGCTACGAACAGATATTAGAGCTTCACGCGCGTAGCATGTACTCAGGAATCAACGATGGGCTATATTGAGGGGGATATATTATACTTCCTTTTTGTGTAGATAATTAAATAAAAGAAAAGACAACAAGAATAAGACGGAGAAACGGGTGAAAGAAAAAAGAGTCTGGAACACAAAATTAAAAAAAAAAAAAAACATCAGCGTGCGGTAGGAGATATAGAAAGCGGCTACTTCTTCTCCTCGGGAATGTTTGTTGACAGCCAGGAGAGACCCTCCACAAGGCCCTCGCCCGTCTTAGCGGTCGAAGCCACAACACACCACGTCCTTCCCTTGAGTGTGTCAAGCTGCAGTTTCTCGGTGACCTCCTTTGGATGCATGGCGTCTGGCAGATCCTGCTTGTTGGCAAAGACCAGGAGGAGCGCGTCTTTCATCTCACGATCGTTGATGATGCGATGCAGCTCCTGTCGGGCCTCATCAATTCTAGCCTTGTCGGCCGAGTCGACAACAAAGATAAGACCCTGAGTGCCGGTAAAGTAATGGCGCCAAAGCGGTCTAATTTTTTCCTGTCCACCGACGTCCCAAACGTTGAAGCGAATGTTTTTGTATGTAAGCGTTTCGACATTAAAGCCAACTGTGGGAACTGTTGAGATGCTGAAGTAGAGTTAGCGACGGGTCATAATGGTTGATTCAGTTTAATTCAGCAGCATTGAGCGCCGTTTATAGAATGGATTAATTCATGCGTACCCTTGATTAAGTTTGAGTTTGTAGAGGATAGCTATGAGATAGAGATGTTAGTCAGTCTCAAGATAAAGAGGAGAAGGTGGTTCGACACATACTAGTTTTACCAGCGGCATCTAAACCCAACATGAGAATTCTGTAAAAAAAAAGTGAGTGTTAGTGGTTATAATTCCGGCGCGACCTAGGGAGTAAATACCTGATTTCTCTGCTTCCAAAGAGTTTTGACTAGAGTGGTGTTAGCTGGTGATAGGGGCAGTGACGGGGTGAAAAGAAAACTTACAAGAATCTTTGACATAGACAAACCCATGATAGACAAACAATAAATGAGAGAAGCAAATTGAAGCTGATAAGGGATTGGGCAAATGATGCGTTAGAACGAAAAGAAATAAGAATTAGAAGGGAAGGAAAAGGGAAGGAAAAGGGAAGGAAAAAGGGAAAAAAGTCATTGAAAAGAAATTAAAAAAAAAAAAAAAAAAAAAAGTCAGTCTTTGCTAAATTTTACGTCGCTATCGTTATAGGTCTTCTATGGCAGGCCCGTCTATAGTGGTGAGCAAAGTGGATAGATTTAAGGGGTAGAGGGCCATAGTACAAAAACATTACTATAAACACGCGACATATCGCACATTTATGTGGGGCCTTTGACACAATGGACAGAGGATGACGACAGAAAAAAAAAATAGTAAGAATAATAATAATAATAATAACAGTTAATAATAATAATAATAATAAACAAAAAAGCAAAAGAAAGGGAACACAGAAGCAGAAACTCAAAGAAAAAAATGGTTGAAAATTATAATTACTGGAAAAAGACAAGTCCATTTAAATCTTGATTGATTATCATCAAGTGTCAATTGAATATAGAGCTCACACGCTAAGGGAAAAGTACCTTGATGAATATACTCTAGTTTTTTTTTTTTTATCCCAAACTATTCACGGCGATGATGCGCGAGCAGTTACGTAGTGACAGCTGTCATTCTTTAGAGCGGATTGGTTCACCGCCTAAGCTCGTACGACCTCTAGTGAAATTAAAGTAGAATTTATTGCCGGTTTTATGTTAAAGTCATTATATTTACTACTAATTCTCAAGTCCCAAACTTATTGAGCAGAAAAAAATACATGGAGAAAACCTGTAGCGATGAGAAATGGTTCTACAAGGATATCTTAAATAAAAAAAAGTCATAAAAGAATTCAATTTCATGTTAAAGCTTTAAAAAGGGTTTCGTAGCGTGTTACAAAGTTTCTGAGATTCTAGATATCTACAGATCGCTTGACTTTGATACCTCGAGGAACTGCTTTAAGTATTTTACTAGCAATGGCTAACTCTGATACTCTAGTATATATAAACTAAACAAATATATATATACTCTAGTATCTATATTTTTCTGCTTTCATTTGCCTAATGAAAAGTTACGACTACACCATTGCTGGATGTTGTAAAAGTGCAAAACCTTTTGGTCACTTACTTACTGTTTGAATGATATACAGAGCTTTGAGAATCATGGCTGTCAGTTTTCATGTTTTACACTACTCAAGCATGTTCAAAAAAAAAAAAAAAAAAAAAAAAAAAAAAAAAAAAAAAAAAAAAAAAAAAAAAAAAAAA
>JAJMRT010000141.1:0-16328 GCA_030558065.1 Geotrichum phurueaensis
CTGGAGAAGAGTATAGCAACTAGTTTTAAGTAATCAGATGGTTTGTTGTATTTTTACAGTGATTTATATCTTGAAGGTGAAGAAAAGTGTTCATCTCACCCGTATGTTCATCTCACATGTGACTTACGTTATTATTATTATTATTATTATTATTATTATTATTATTATTATTATTATTATTATTATTATTATTATTATTATTATTATTATTATTATTATTATTATTATTATTACCACTACTACTACTACTACTACTACCAAAAGTTTTGTTTGTCTTTTTATAGTTTTTCTTTCATAAAAAACAAACGTTTCAACTTTTCCAACATCTATATATATGTAGTATTGGCAGATTTCACCCTGTTTCTCGGAGTCTAGTTGCAATTCATTGCGCGAAGCCACATGTAAATTTCTTTTCATCATTCGCAAAGCTTCATGAGATTTCTTGTCACGATCATACTTTGGTTGCGTCCACGATAACTAGTGAGTTCAGTAATTATATAAATATGGTCTTTCCCCCGGAAAATTTAGGAAAAATTAAACAATAAGTGGATTTTCTCTCTGCTCGTAACTAGGGTTTACTCGCACATCATGTTTCTGAGAAAATAGAGCGTGACAAACTTCCCTTGTACCAGATTTGTCTTTGCCTTTTCATTTGGGCTCCGAATACTTTAAGAAAATTAAAATTGAGTTTAAAAGTCAAACTTTGGTATCATAGAAGCGAACTTCCCATTTATTTTAGCAAAGCATCAGAACTACTATTGTCATTTGACCCATATATATTGAACCTGACATTAAAATTTCATGGTATTTGTTTTTGACTTTCGCCTAAAAATTTGCTACTTTTATCTAGCAAAAAGCTTTTGCCTTTTATGACGCTCACAACCAAGCTTGGTATTGGAATACCATGGAGCGTACCCACACCACCGTGTTTGGAGATTGGCACAAAGTAAGTTGGTGAATCAGGTTTGTACTTTTTCAGCGGTTTTTTTACTTGGCTGATAATATCGTAATAGAGCGTGCGTTGTAAAGCTTTTGTCTGCGCATTGACAATGTCGAGCATTGTTTGCTTGCCTAACGCAACAAGATCACCAAAAACATATATGTTCTTGTTTGGGTTACTGTTGAGCATGCGCAAGTATGGATCTGTCAACACATAACCCTTGTCGTTAAGAGTGTTGTACGGCAGAAACGAAGTATTTGGAATATTACCAGTAGTGGGGATCAAACAATCAAAAGCTTCTATATAGCCGTTGTCAAACTCGACAATTATACGCTTTTGACGTTTTAAGTTGACGCTTTTTTTTACCTCTGTGGTGGACAGTGATTGCGTCAAATGCAAGATGTTTTTAATTTTATTCGTAGTTTGAACAGTATTAGTATCATATTGAAGCAAACTTGGTTTGCTACCAGTAATAATATTGGTATTAGCATGTGAAGTATAGCTAGACCCAAGTTGTATTGAAAATTGCTTAGAGTCATTAGAGGAAGCCAAAGATTTCCGAAGTGAACTTTTGGCAATGGTTGATTGGAAACTCTGTGCACGATCATTGCTATTGTCATCACTGAGGCCCAAAAATTGATCAATATCAAAAGCATCATCTCCGAGTTGAGACCCCTTGCAGGGAGCAGTAAGGTATGAACGGGCTTCGTACTTATTAGTTGTGCTGCTCTGTGCTTCAATTTCTTGATTTATCGAGCTATTGTTTTTACCATCTTCAAGGTCTTCATTAAAGGGAATTTCGATTTCCTCATCATAAGAACAAACTGCTCTTACATCAAGCACGGTTTTCACCCCAAGATGCGCTAGTTTTTTGACGGCAGAACTGGATGCTCTAGGCTTCATATACTCTAGAGTACTAGGAATTCCAGAAAATAGAGTAATCTTTTTAGTGCGGCCATATTTATGGCCAAGTTCCCCTGCAAGTTCAACACCAACGGCACCGGCCCCTACAATGCAGATGGAGTTAGCTGCCTCAATATCGTCAGCCGTTGCTTGCAGAGCATTTTTGGTAGATTCTGTGGTATTATTGAGCTTAAAAGCAGCGGAAGATGAGGATGCACCTGTCGCCAGAATAAGAGAGTCGTATGAAATAGATTGAGCTGTGAACGCGACCGCGGTGTTTCCTAGCGGTTGATAGGTGATAGTATTCTTATAGCCGTCAACTGCGACAACCTTACCCTCAATAAGATTAAGCTGATTAATATCTGTTTTAGAGAAATATGTTTTAAGTGTATCATATAGATTGAAAAAAATTTCTTTATTTCTTTTTTTAATGAGCTCTGGTTGCACCACGAGACGAGCGGACGCTATATTCCAGTATGATTCGGTATTAGGGGCAATGACAGTGATCTTGGCTTGAAAAGAAGGGTTGTTTTTCCGTGCTTGTGGAATAATAGTTTGTGTGAGCATTTTGACAGCAGTGATAGCAGCAAAAGATCCGCCAGCGACGACAAACTCCCGATAGGGCTTGCACGAGGTCATTTCTGCCGAAAATGTTGATGAAGAGCAAGATATTGCACTGAAAAAATAAGAAGACAGTTATAACTCGAGCTACAATTGAAAAGACCCCCTGAAAAAAAAAAAAAAAAAAAAGAGAGTAGAAGAGGAAAGTTTTTTGATATAGTAGCTTTCTTAACTGACCATGAGTCCTTTTATTTATAAGATTTTGAATATTCTAATGCACTCAAACATGTCAATTGACTCATGGGTTTGTCCAAAGAGCTTTTATTTTTTTAAAAAATAAATTGAAAAAAAAAAAAAAAAAAGTAAATATAAGGTTTGGGCCTAAAATGTCATTTTTTTCGCTGCACGTCAAAATCGCTGAGAGTGCAGGGGTAAAGACAAAGATTGAAAAAGTTGGAGAAAAACTAGATTAAAAAGATTGTTGAGAGTTGATCAGGAAGATCCCAATGATCAGAGGACTTAAGCAAGGCTGCGAAACGAAAAGGTAAATTAACGTATTTGGCAAAGCCTGCAAACAAATGACACAGTTTTGGTTGAACTTCCCAGGGTTTACTAGAACGATTGAAAACATGAGATATGTAACTACTCACTTAAAACTTACTACTTACAAAATACACAAACTTGAAATCAAGTAAAAGTCTAGACACTTGAGTCTAACTCGCAATCTCAACAAGATCCATGCAAGCTCACATTGAGACAGTCTAGTCATTTTTTTTGTAGGGCTGCTCCAGGCCCAGAGCCTTGTGCCAGACACTGCCCGTCGCCATGTTAAATCTGTCGACGGCGCTGCCGACGCTATCCAACGCTGGTCGCACGTCCAACACAAACGTCGGTTGTCCGTGCTCATCCTCATTAGTACTGTAATAATCAATTACATATCGCACCTGCTCCCAGCCACCCTTCTTGTCGCCACGCAATACTGTCCAGTCGTGACGGTCGAAAGGGGGTGGCACACCGTATTTTGAAGGGTAAATCTTTCCTAATAGTTGTAGCATATGCGCGCGCGGTGTAACATCATTGGGGCGACCAGTAAACTTGAGCAGTCTTGGCTCGATTTTGGTATCCTTCGTATGCGGAGCCTCCCACTTGAGAATTTCATCCCAGGCACCCTCGTTCAAGAAGTTGTGCACGTCAACCATGGATTCAACGGCATCTTCAGGGATCTCATCCATGGGACTCTTGCGAAGCATGGCGTTAAACATCTGCTGCGGGGAAGGGTACTCCCACACACCCTCTTCTTTGGTGACTCCACGCGGGATCGTTGACAAGGTACGCTCAGTAGGGAGAGAAACCGACTGACCGCGAGCTTGAGTCTGTGAGAGCTCAGGCATATTGTTCAGAGGGTTGAGCTCGTTATTAGCTGCATCAGGGCCAGTGGGTTCAGGCGCCGAAGCAGCACTACTGCTGCCACGGAACCACGAGAACCGCGAGCGAGTCTCGTGGTCGACGGGGCAACCGCCACCGGGGGCTGCTTGAGCAGGTTCCTGGGTTTTGGGAAGGGTCGCTTTGGCAAACTTGGTGTGATCGACGGGGCACTTAGAGATGTCGCCAGTGTGCTTCTGTAAAGATAAATGTTAGCAATTACTCGAAACAATGTATCTGGCAAGAGACAGGTTAGGCTTACGGTTTGCTGGAGCTCAGTCTGAGGTTGCTCGGGTTGCTTGCTATCTGACCAAAACCAACCCATTATAAACTGCAGTGTATATGAAAAGTATGCAAAAAAAGTAGATGAATGGTTTCACGACGTCTTTGATCGAAGGGTGGTTTGAGTATCAACGAATCGGGAAGACGTTGTGGGTGCAAAAAAAAAAAAATTGGAGAAACAAAATTTTGCAGCTGAAAAGCCTAAGCGAAATCTCCGAGCAGGAGCGACGCATTTTTTTTTTGAGGCTTCGGATGCTGCCGTCCGCTCACTAATTACCGGAACCTCATTAGCCAAAATAAATGTCACGTGACTAATACTAAAATTTTGTGACTGAAAATACCACATCTTTGTAAATTACAGAACAGCACTTTTCATAAAATACTATTGGCCAAAATACACGCAAAATGGTTGCCATCAGTATACGTCTCTGGGGATAGATTTTGTTGTACAATAAATGCTATCTAACCTCTGATATCTATCTTTGCTATATAAAATATATATGACATATTTTCAGCATTTTCTGAGTGCTTTGTTTTTTTTTTTGTGTCAGGTTGGAGACCTGAGGAGCTAAGTAATTACATAAATATAGTCTTTCCCTCTGAAGTTTTAGAGAAAATCAAGAAATAAAACTATTTCTTCTCTATTCGTACTTATAGGTCTAATCGCACGTCACGACTCTTTTTCGTGGGTTTGCAAGCTACCCCAGAGAATAATCGTGACGTTTTGTCACCCGCCGTGTGCACCTTCCTCCATCACGTCCCTGCGGTTTAAGGTTAATTCCGTGAGTCCCCTAACCCTTATAATTACTCATTTTCTACATAATTTTCCAACCTCCAAAAAATACATTAGCAACAGCATTTCCGTTGCCCAAAATTTTTTTCATCTTCTCCCCTATATCACAAACCTTTATAACAACCGATCCCGTCAACGATGAGTGACCTCACCCCTGAACAACAATACGAACTTATCAGCCGCAATCTGCAGGAGGTTCTGAATCCTCAAATTATCAAGAATGTTCTTGAGGTTGAAAAGCGGCCGCTCAAGATCTACTGGGGTACTGCGCCCACTGGCAGACCTCACTGCGGCTACCTTGTTCCCATGACTAAGCTTGCCCATTTTCTGAAGGCTGGATGCGAGGTTACTGTGCTACTGGCTGATTTGCATGCGTTTCTTGATAATATGAAGGCGCCCCTTGAGCTTGTTGAGTTTAGAGTCAAGTACTACGAGCGCATTATCAAGAGCATTCTCAGATCTATCGGCGTGCCCATTGAAAAGCTGAAATTTGTTGTTGGAAAGTCTTACCAGCTCTCTGAGCAGTACACACTTGACCTTTTTAGACTGTCGAATATCGTCTCCCAGAACGACGCCAAGCGTGCCGGTGCTGATGTTGTCAAGCAAGTCGAGAACCCCTTGCTGTCAGGTCTGATCTACCCCCTCATGCAGGTCCTGGATGAGGAGTTTTTGGATTGCGACGTGCAGTTTGGTGGTGTCGATCAGCGTAAGATTTTTGTTCTTGCTGAGGAGAGCTTGCCTTCGCTTGGCTACAAGAAGAGAGGCCACTTGATGAACCGCATGGTCCCCGGTCTGACCCAGGGCGGTAAGATGTCTGCGTCCGACCCCAATTCAAAGATTGACTTGTTGGAGGACCCCAAGCAGATCAAGAAGAAGATTAACAGTGCCTACGCTGCTCCTGGTGTTGTTGAGGGCAACGGTCTTATCTCATTTATTGAGTACGTCGTCTTCCCTATTTTTGAGCTGAAGGATGATAAGCCTGTCTTCCGCATTGATAGACCTGAGCAGTACGGTGGTCCCATTTCTTACTCTAACATTGAGGAGCTTAAGGCCGCCTACGCTTCCCAGGACCTGTCTCCCCAGGATCTGAAGCTCGGTGTTACTGATGTGATCGCTCAGCTTATTGAGCCTATTAGAAACGAGTTCCTTAACGATGAGGAGTTCCAGCTTATTGAGAAGAAGGCTTACCCGCCTCCTCCCCCCAAGGTCAAGAAGGTCAAGAAGGAGAAGAACAAGGGTACTCGCTACCCTGCTGGCAAGCCTGTCCCCACTGAGAATGCAAGTGTTGAAGAGGTTGCTAAGGCTGTCGAGGAAACTTCCCTTTAATTGTACTAACCATAATGAAATAAAGATAAATTTAAATATGAGCTCAATGAATTATAAGAGAAAAATAGAGTTTAAAAAAAAAAAAAAAGACACATTCATTACATTTACTTTTAGACTAAGTTTTTCCAAAAAAATATTAAAGGGTATCCCATCCACCCACATCTAGGGTAGCATAGAGCTTACGGGCAATGTAATCGGGGATGCCGTGCTGTAACCAAAAGTGCTTTACAAGATGATCGTAGCGAGCCTTGCTCAAATATTGAGGTCGTCCGCGGCGGCAGCCAATGCTCATTGTATCTTCACTCTCGCCGTGCAAGTCCAAGTACGGCGCCGGCATAAATGAGCCCTGGGACCCATTTAAAAACAGAATTGAGGTGCGCTTGGGCAACAAAAAAATACCCACATTTCTTCCACACGACTCGCGATGAAGGTTACAATAGCCCATGTCCGACTTGGCGCGATCGGGTTTCTGTTGAACTTTGATCAGCTCGCCGCAAAAGAGACAGAATGCAGGTTCGGGAATTGACTGGTCGCGGTTAGTGAGCCGCAAATTTGGGAGGAGAAAGATCTCGTCCAGACGCTTTGAAAGCTTTAGCAGCTTAACAATGCCTGGGTACTCAATACTCAAATTAGAGGGCGACCAAGTCTTGATGTGGTTCAAACATTCCTTCACTAGTATCGTCGAGTCCTGTAATTCTGTACCCTTACCACACATGCCAACTAATGTTGATTCAAGGTGGGGGATATTTAAAAAGTCACATAGCCTATCAGCCTCGACGTACGACTCAAATGCTGGTTGCGGGACATAGTCTTTAGCAAATCGAGCATAGAAAAAAATTGCAGTCTTTCTCAAGAATGGAGTCACGGACTTTAACAGTAAGTGATAGAAAACGGAGGGAAACTTGGGATTTTTCCAAGCAGGGTTCATCTGGCTATTGATGTTGAGCTGCTGCGAAACAAAGCTTACAAGTTCAGATAAAGCCTGGATTGAGATACTGCTGGGCTCAGCAACACCAGGAAGCTCAAACAAAAGCGGGTTTGTCGTCCATTCAGCGTTTTTGTTAAACTCGTACATGAGGAAGCTGAGAACATTAGCAATCTCAATGATAAAGTAACTTTTCACAAAATGGTTCAGATCAATTCCGTAAAAAGGAGAATGCAGAAAGGTCGCTCCAATGAGATCTCGGAAAGGAGCGTTGGAGAATTTTATTGGGATTCCGCCAAGTGCAACAATATCTGACTCCGCAGGATGTTCCAAAATACCCATATATTTGATTGCAAAGTTATAGCCAGTCATTGTATTAGCATACTCAGTGAAAACACGGATCAAAGACAATGAAATGCTAGGAATCTGGTCTACTATCAAGGTGGTCGGTTTATCCTGGTAGCCAACGCCACGGAGTGACATTTCCAGATCGGAAATAGTAGCGCCGACGGAGTTACAAATAGTTGCAAACGAGTAGTCATCCATGCGACCAATGCAACAGTTTCCCTCATTGTAAATATTGGAGGAAACTGATTTCATAGAGGTAACAAGATTCATGAGAGTCTTGTTGAAGCCTTCGCCAGTACTTGTATCGCTAGCTAAGGTAAGCATACCAGCATATCGGTTGTCGGAGAATGAAGAAGAAGCGTTATTGAAAAGAGCCTCAAAGTTTTTCCGAAGCTTTGGGCTAAAAACAGTGTTTTTGTCTGTTCCAAACTCAAAATTACTAGAATTGAGAGAGTAACTCAAAAACTTCTGGTAATTCTGATCGGTTTTCATGCTATCAACAATGCTTCTGCTGTTTGACTTCCAAGGAATAGGAATAAAGGTATTGTTCAACGAGCGACAAAGAGGGCACAAGCACTCGAGCTTGTTGGGATCATCAGGATTGTTTCTAGTAAGTTGGTTTCCACGGTTCAGAACGTTAGTGAGGTGGTTGTTGTAACACGAGTAATGAAGAGTATGGCAACAACTAGAAATGACTGTCTTCATCTTAACATGGGAGTTGGGAAAACCAGGGCCAATGGTATTTTTCTCGTTCATCTCACGCTTGTACTTCTGCCATTGCTCACTTCCAATTTCAGGTTCCACTTCTGGTTCTTGTTCATCAAGGTTTTGAACAGATCCATAGGCTTCGTAAACCCAGTCTGGGGCTCCAAAAGGAACAGAGCGATGAGTATTAGAAGGCTGGACAAGTCCCAAAATGCCAAAAATACTTTTCGAATCACAAGGCATGCGGCATAAGATGCACTGACTATGAGGGTACATCCAGTCGTCGGTGTCAGTATCCATCGTGTTTTCCTCTTCCTCAAACTCTTCGTCAATGAAGCTCTTATTTTTTTTGGCAAACTTTTTCTGCTGCTTCTGCAGCATAGCAAGAGCCTTTTTCTGCTTTTTTTTAGCAAATTCTTTCTTGTCTTTGCCCTTTTTTTCAGATGACTTGTCATCAACATTCTCACCAATGTCCAAATCAACTTGACAGTTATACTCAG
This sequence comes from Geotrichum phurueaensis, assembly GCA_030558065.1. Lineage (NCBI taxonomy): Eukaryota > Fungi > Ascomycota > Dipodascomycetes > Dipodascales > Dipodascaceae > Geotrichum > Geotrichum phurueaensis. Next base: position 8,706 of record JAJMRT010000141.1, read on the forward strand.
CAAAGTGAGCAGCCACAAATTCAGGATTCTTCTTATGAATCAAATGGATGATTCTAATGATGCTTGATCGGTAAGAGTTAAAAATGGAAAGACGAGCAAAAGAGGCTAGCAAAATAGCCAAACTTTCTGAAGACTCGTCAGTTTCAGAGACATTCTTTAACCGCTGGCACATCTGGTATGAAAATGTCTGCTCAAGATTGTTGTTGACTTGCAGGTCATCGATGGCAGCTGTGTGAAGAAGACTGAAAGCCAAGCCAAGAATACCGTCAACGTCTCCTTCTTGTTGGAGTTCATAACTGGCAAATTTCAGGACCCTGAAAATGAAATGGATAAAAACATCGGTACGAGTGAACGCACCAATGTTCACAAAAGGGCCAGACTTGATAGGCTCAAGACAAGGTTCAATGACAATCTGATCCATTGGCTTTTTTGTCTGGTTGTGTATAAAAGTCTTCATAACAGTCGCAGCTTCAGCCATCTTTGGAGACGAGAAATGCAAGTAACGAGTATTAAACTGTTCAATGTACTCGGGTTTCAACTGATACATGCCGTTCTCGCGGATACCGACAGGGGCCTTGAAAGTGGTCAGCTCGGAAAGAACAATCTCAAACATTTCATCAGTTGTAAGAAGATCTGGTACAACATTGCAAATCTCAGAGAAGGACATTGGTTTGAAGGCTAAGCACTGAATGATCTCCTTGGTGATATACTTCTTCTTGCAATCCTTAACTGACAGTCCTTGAAGCTGGCGTCTCTCAGTGATAAAGACAATCAAATAGTGAAGAAGGTCCTCAATCATGTAGATTTGCTTTTGAAGATCGTATGTGGGATTAGAGTTCCAGTTTAGCAGACCCCATCGATCTAAAATTCGGAGAATAGCATCAGCGGGGTTGAGAGTGACCAAAGAGACCTGAACCATAAAAATGTCGCGGCAGTAGGCAGGATCACGTAATGTAATGTCACGGTAGTAGTTCATCTGACTGCGAATACTCATACCGTTTCTGACCCAGATGCCAATTTTAATTTGCGATAGAAGAACAAGTACACGGTAATGAAAATCAAATAAAAGAGCAAGGGAAGCATCTTCATTTTGGTGTAGACTGCCATTACTGGGAAGCATCAACTTCCTGAGCTCCTCGGCAGAATCAATTTTACCAAATTGAATCAAGTGAGATAGAAATACGTGGATAGGATGGTGCAAACTAACCTTGCCATCTTCAACAGTGAAATCAACAGACACACAGTGAGGCTTTCCAAGAAAAGGAAGGATCTTGAATTTTGGAGGGTCATTTGAGATTTCAGTGGCGATACTCTTAGTATTCAGTAACCATGAGTAAATATAATCCGAGACGGCACGAATGGAATTCTTGGTCTGTTCAGGGTTACACTGGTGGATTCCGCCGGCTATGGTATTAGCCAATTGCAAAACAGAAGGCATGCAGTTGAAGTATCTAATCCAAAGATCTGATTCAAATTCGACGTGGTTATTTTTTTCTCTAACCAATGGTAGCACACCCTGGAAAAGCATGAGGAAATCACAAAATTGTTTGATGCGATTGGTATTACCAGTAACCAAAGCCTTTTCAGTATTCCTGTTAAGGATGTATTCAAAATCATGGAAAAGCTGGCCAAAGCGTCTGTTTTTCAAAGCGCTGGAATATTCTGGAATTGTAGTGTTGAGATCAACACAGTTGACAGTTCCAATGCGAAACTTGGTGAAAAAGGTATAAAGGCCTGCCATATGCATAGAAAAATAATTGAATTTGGAAATGTCGGTAGCAACACTTGGCGTAGTGAACAGCTGCGTCGAAAGACTATTCACAATTGAACATTCAGGCTCCCTATCTACCAGCACATACATCTCAGCAATAAGAGGATAGAGCTGAGAATAGCAATGGCCAAGTGCAAGTTTGTGGTTGGGATTCGACACCAGCACCGAAATGTACAGATCGCGCAGAGTGGTCCGTAAACTTTTCCAAATACGAATGTCAAAAAAGATGAGATACTGAACCCTCACACTAGCCTCACCAACTTTGAAACTGGGAGGAATATGACCATCATTAGTCCAATGCTCCGGGACATGTTCGGCTGGTATGAGAATATTCTCGCTATAGTTTGACTGATCCATAGTAAAAGGCTGGGGCGGAAAGGTACCGGCCGCCGGAATCTGAATACCCAGCAGGGATGTGTTGACTAGTTTGATGAGTGAGGTATCGGCAGGAGGGAATCCAAACTCACCGGCAAGCGATGAGTTGCCTACCCGATAGTTGTTGAGCAATGCTTTGCAGATGATCTCACCGACCACAAGATAGTTTCCGTTCAAGTTCGCTTGAGAAATATCGGCAATCCAATGAATAATGGTGTCGCACATTTCCTCTCTGAAATAGTCTTTCGTCGATCTGATAGTATGAATCAAGCCGCTCTTCTCGAGATGTTTCTTGTAGTTGAACATCAATTCCAAATCACCAGAAATCACCAGTCGGCTTCGGCCGTACGAGTCAAGAACCTTTGTTACCATCTCACCGAACTGACGCTGTTTTTTCAAATGTAGAGTGATCAAGTCGACAACCTCGTCTGCAGAATGGCGCTGGTCATTCCAGATGCATAATACGTATTTATTTTCAGTAGCATCGTCGGGCTCGCCATACACATTTTGACTTAGTCGAGACACTCGTTCGTTTTCTTTGACCTGTTCCACTTTGTCAAACCGTTGGATCGGAATATCGGCTGTAGAAAGAACGTCTATCACATAGTCGAGGACTACCTCCACCGTGTCAGAGATTGATTTTTCAAACTCTTCGGGAATCGGATTGTTTGAAAAGTTTTCGACCCGGTGATATTTGCAAGAGAAATGCTTGACCCAAGCTTCCGGATCACCGCAATCGCAGACACCGCCGCTATCACGCTGGCTTATGGTGACAATTACTTGATGGCCAACATGGTCATCTGGGTTGTAGCAGTAGGAGCAGAGTACGCAGGTGTTGTCGAGACCGCATGTCCTGTAAAATAGCAGTTAGAATTGGATAATCAAGACATGTGAAAGATTAAATTAACTTACAGACACCGGTATGTCGGCTCTCCCTTTGTAAATTTCCTGACACAGGGCTTGCCAGGGTGAGATGGAATGTTGCCATTATTTGTGTTAATGATCCAGGATTGCTTGTTTTGCTTGGAAGTACTCTTTCCTTTGGAGTCAAATTTATTCATATTTGGAAAGAAAGAGTTCAGGTACTTTCCATTCTCAGTGGCGGCTATAAACAAAGCTTTTCGAATGTCTTCCCGGACGGCTGTGTTGAATCTGAAATCAAACTCTTGGGGGCATCGGATCAGGTACCGTTTCAACTCCGCAATGTTGGAAGTGGCCATGGTGCTAATAGTATTAAAAAAAAAGGCAGAATGGAAGATAAATGTTGAGTTGTGGGTGATATGTGTAATTAGAATGTGAGTTTGAAGAAAAACTGAGTGTCTCTAATTTACTTGGGAAGTTATATAGAGTATTGAGAAGATGAAATATTAAAAATTGCTGTTCGGGTTAGATAGAAATGTGAAAGATTTTAAAGCCGGAGATCGTATTTATTGCAATATGTGGCGGTGGTTTTATTTTTTTTTTTTTTTTTTTGTTCTGCAATCTGACTCCAACTTCAGCCTTACTGCCAGAAAAGTTTCATTTCCGCCACTACAGATGAGAATATGAAAACACAAAGTACCTGACAATTCTCATGAATCCAAATGAACTCCAGTAAATTTAGAGGCCAAAGACCTTCAATTAAATATTTTTTTTGTGTTGGGCTTTTAATATTGCCTCTAAAACAGCCAAACGACATCATGGATTCGTAGTCTTTGGATCTGTTTAGAAAGAATCAACTCTTTTGATTGTGATCCCCTCTCCACCTTAATGGTCTTCAGTGTACTTGAGACTGTTCATGTCTAGTTTTGACATCTATTGAAATCACTTTTCTTGTTTTTACTACGGCATGTTCGTCAATTAATCAGCGTCAACTGTGCTCTAATTTTACGCTTTGCCACCGTAATCATCCATGTGAACGTTTTAGTACCATTGCAATTGCAAAGAACATAGGAGAATGATGATACTATCCTTTATTTCTAGAAGATCAATTCCATACAGTTTTGAAAGTAACAAAACTCTGGGGAAAAAATATAAAAAAAAGCAGTGCTAATATTTATACTCATAGTTTCCAGCTTGAATTTAGTTTAACAATCAAGTCAGAAATCACATATTTTAAGTGTCAACTATAAGCACCTAAATATTGTTTGATCAAGTCTAAAATATCCTAGTAGACAAAAGAAAAATTAAAAGGAAATTAAAAAAAAATTAAAACTATTGAGCCACTGATGCTTGTAGCCTGGCCAATATGCAATAATGGAATTGTTGAGCTGATTTACTTATATTTTTGTTATATAACGAAATACTTAGTGGGGTCCTATTGACGGCGTTCTTAGCATTGAAAGCGTCGTGTGAAAACCTACTGTGGCCTACAAAATATTCATTTAATACTGGCTTTAGTAAAGATATTGTTTTGTATGTGATATGTAGATATAAAATACATGAAAATTTTTGCATCTCAGCTATGAAAATGTCACTGATATTGAAATAGAATCTCTGTTCATCTGACTTGTTAAGATATCAATTCAGCGGAAAGCTAAATTGCAATAGCTATAAAAACACAAAAGTTTCTCGTTATACCTAGTCATCTATAGAGTTGGAAATTTTTAATAGATAAATCTATATAGATCTGACAATTTCTTCAATCCACGCTTATTCGGATAATAAAAGCTTTTGGTGATACGATCAAAAAAATACAACTGAAATAGATTTTTAGTCTGATCGTTTGCTTTTTTACTATAATTCCAATCATATATCAGAAATTGAATATTTAATCAAAATAATGTATAATATGATAATATATAAATACTATCGAGTTTTCTTTAAGACCAATCTTTCTTTTGTTTTTTAAAAAGTCAAGTTCTAATTTTCATTACTCCAATTTTTTTTTAAAAAAAAAAAAAGAACATTCAATATTGTTGCTTTTAGTATTTTTTTTAATTATGAAGCTGGTTAAAGTCTCGGTTTTTGTATCAATCACAACCAGTTTGGTATCTGCGGTTCCTCTCTACTTCAAAAAGCCTCTGATTGGTGATCCATTTGATCCAACCGACCAAGATGGTTCTACTCAATATCGGCCCATGCCAACATTTATACCCAATCCTCTCAATCCTGAAAGGCCTTTTACTACCGATATAGGCAGATCTATGGCTATTTCTGATCCGGTTGTTACTGCTACATCTACCGTTTCAAGCGATTTTAAACAAAGTCAAGAGCCTACTAAAAGTTTCTCAACAAATATTAGACCAATCATTCCTATACCAACACATGATTTTTCAATTCCTGTTCTTAAACACATTCATTTAGGTTCCCAAATTTCAAAATTCGAGGCAGAATTGCTAGAGGATATTTGTCAACCGCCTGGATATGGAACAAACTATACAGGGGTACTACTGACAAGAAATACTTTTTTAGCTTTTTGCAACAGAGGTAAACGAACAAATGCCATTTTCAAATTAAATGATGAGAATGAAAATTGGGGCAGACCTTTTTGTTTTAATACTAGCACTAGCAATATTGAGCGATGTTTCATCATTGCTCGGCTAAAGTCGGCCATTGCATTTCCTGAAACTATTTTTGGATCTAACAATCTTGCAGGTGCCATTTTTGAGTGCCCTTCGCAAGATAATTGTGTCAATAGCAACGCTCACCCACTAGTGCCTTTGTACCATAGTCCCAGAGTCCATAAAACTTACCTTTCTGTCCCCGTTAATGAAACCAGCCTTGAACTCAAATCCGACTGGGCTAATCATATTAATATTTTTGAAGACTATCACTATATTAGCGATGATATTGGCAGAATCATGTTATCGGGCTTGAGTGTTTTGTGGGCGTTTTCCAATGTTCTCTATGATATGACGGTTCCTTTTTTGTTTTTCTACTCTTCCATGCTTAAGCCTGCTGTTTTCCTAAGCTGGGATATTGCTGTTCCAATAGCAAAAATTATGCTAATAATATTGACTGAAGTAACTCGGCAGTCTCCTGGTATTCAAGTTGCTAGTTTTGACAATAAAAGTCTGGATCATGTGGCTCTCTCTAAACAACCTCATGGTGAATTTGCTGCGGCTTTGGCGCAAATGAGTAATCTCACCCTTGCATTTACATCTGCTGAGTTGATGAAAATATCTACGACTAACCGCGGCTTTAAAGATCCGTTTGATAAATCTAAAAGTCAAATATCTGGTATTAAAAATAACATTGAGGCCGTTTTATTTAGCCCTGCTGGCGTTGATCTCAACGAAAAGGCAGTCTTTGAAAAATTTATCAAACATCCAACCAAATACATCTACACTAACAAAAATGGCAATTCGGCGCTTTGTGACTTTTTAAATTCATTTGGTATAAACGATACTTTTATTGAACGTCTGATAGACAATGGGTACAAAAGATTGACTGGGGTTAAGTCACCTTCCCACCAATTTGATCAAAGCCTTACGGCTAAAGGCAACGAGATCCTTCAAGCTTTTAGTGAAAACAGTGAAAAAACTTTAGTGTTTTCTAAAAATCATATCAAAACAGTTGAAGCAAAAGCAAAAGCTCGCCAACTTCTTCTCAAAGATCCTGCTGGGTACTTTACCCTCAAGTACATTGCCAAAAGTATTAATACTTACGAAAATCAAACTTCAACTGAAGTATCTGTTGCTTTTGTTGAAGAAGGAGCTTCTTTAATAGTCATTCTGGCTATAATTTTAATGTATTGCATTGAAGAATACGATCCTATCAGCATTATCGAAAACTTCAATGTTAATGATAGTATTAATTTTGTGAAGCATATTACGGAACCCATTCGTCCCGACAATGTCGAGCATACAAGTCCCACAGTCGCTAATATTCTTCGTTTGCTGTTGAATGAGGCTAGTCAGGCTAAAGCCGCAGCCAACAATCTAGACGACTTGAGAAAGCTTTATTTTCAGGAGCTCATTGATTTGTATGACAGTAGTACTTTTAAGCATGCTGCCCCAGTTTTAGATGCTTTTGAGTGGGCAGGTGTTTCTATTACCAAGAAGGTATTGTAAAAAGATGATGACTCGCTATTGAGTCGATTAAAGATTAACAATAATAGTTGTATACAATACAAACCATAGTTTAATACAATAATGAAAAGTATTTAAAAAAAAAATTTCTGGATCAGGTCCAAATGGGTAGTGAAAGGTTCCAAGGGGCGGAATCAAAATTAAATTTAATAATGTAAAAAGGTTTTTTTTTTTTTTTTCCAAAATGAGATCCTCTAAGAAGGTTAATAAGATTATATGCCAAAGTTGTATTTGTATTCTCATAAATATATTCGTTTAGCTATTATGCTACTTACCTTTTTTTTCATTTTGAAAGTCACTAATGGAAGGTTCAACCGTGCAAAGCACACCCGGGTTGAGAAAAATGCAGGGTTTTAAAAATTCAAAAAAAAAAAAAAAAAAAAAAAAAAAAAAAAAAAAAAAAAAAAAACTATACCTAGGCCTACAAGCTTACGTTACATTGTCCAAAAGGTTTTTCAAACCTAT
>JAJMRT010000141.1:16428-43405 GCA_030558065.1 Geotrichum phurueaensis
AAAAAAAAAAAAAAAAAAAAAAAAAAAAAAAAAAAAAAAAAAAAAAAAACTATACCTAGGCCTACAAGCTTACGTTACATTGTCCAAAAGGTTTTTCAAACCTATTCAAAAAAAAAAAAAAATTCTGGAAAAGATAACTGTACAGGCTATTTATTTTTTCAATTCTGGTTGGTTTATTGTAAACCAAGGTGTTTTTTTTTTTTTTTTTTTTTTTTTTTTTTTTGTTGGTTTGTGGGTTTTAAGGGAAGGGAGAGGATTGCGCGCATGCAGCAAAAAAAAAAATAATGAAATTTGGCTTGGTTTTTTTTTTTTTTTTTTTTTTTTTTTTTTTTTTTTTTTTTCCTGCCCAGGTTAAACTCCTGGCCAAAACAGCACTAGTGGCGAACCGCTCATCTTGACCAAATATCTTTTATACATTTCACCCTGGTGCTGCTCGTTGGGTCCGAGCAAGAGATATGTATGTGTCATGACTTTTGATTCTTGGGTGGTCTTGTAATACCTCCAGCCACGCGAAATCTGCATGCACCCTATGAACTGGGTTTTGAAAAAGTAGTAGTAGTAGTAGTTCAATGTCAAAATTAGATTTGGTATCAACTATATAGCCTCTTTTTTTATATATGTATACTTTTTTGTAAGATAAGTCGATGCCCAGATGGCAGTTTCTGTTAGATACAATGTAAAGTCGTGGTGGTAGAGGCAGGTAGGTAGAATAGTCTCAAACGAATTGTTCAAATCTCAAAAAAAGAAAAAAAAAAAAAAAATAATAATAACAATAACAATATTATAGTCTATACCCCGCCACAAATGTTGGAAATATATTTTATGTAGTTGCCAGCAGCATTTACAAATCTAATACCAACAAATCTTGAGTATATCCAAGTGAAAATTTTTAAAACTTTGTATTTTTACATCTTGCAAAGAGAGCTGAAAGGCCCTTCGCAAATCTTTTGCCACAGGGCGTATTTGGTTTTAAATTCCGACAGTAAAACTTATTGTTCGAGGGAAATGCTTGAGAGCTCAAAAATGAAATTCTATTATGTTCAAGAAAAAAGAAAAAAAAAAAACCATATCGGTTTTTTTGGTTGTTGTTTTTTTTTTACTATTGCAAACAGCGCTGCCTGATATAAATACTTAAAATCTTTATAATACTGTCTATATATATATTTTACTGATACTTGAGCCCCGCAAATGCTCTCTTCTTTTTTTTTCCTTTCTAAATTTTATAGTTGAAGTCAAAAGGCTCAAACCCAAGTCCTTTAGGTCTCCAACCCTTTTTCTTTTTTTTTTTTTCTTTTTCAAAAATACTACTATACCCATCTAGAAGATAAAGATGGCTGGTTGCGACAATCATTTAGTAAAACGACATTTAGTCTACCAATTCAAAATTTACGCATTTCCTGTTACATTCAGTCATAAATGATTCTGTGTTGGATAGTATGCGTAGAAAAATAAATTTTTAAAAAACCCATTTGTTATCCGTGTTCATATTGAATAAGTATATATATTTTGTATCATTGCTAAATTCAGTCGTTAAAGGAGCGTAAGATTGCCAAAAGTTTCTGGCATGTAAAAAAAAGATTAAAAAAATACCGTGAAAGAAATGCTGGCTTGCTCTATAGCGAGCAAGTGGCCAGTAAACATAAATAATGAAAAATAAAAAATAAAAAAAGATAAATCAATCCGTAGCGCGGGGCAAGAGTCGGTTTAGATGACAGCCAAAGATGCCAGTAAAAGACCAGCAAAGGCCATGAAACTGGAGCCAACGCGCTGCGAAGCACCATTTACCTGGTGAATAGACGTGGTTGTGTTGACTCGGGGAATAGAGCTACTAAAGACAGTAGACAGCGTGGGCGTGGCCATCTTAGTAGAGGTAGTAGGGTGGACAGTGACCATGGAAGTAGAGGTTCTCTCAACAGTTTCAGAAGTGACGTTCTTTGAAACCGAAGGAGAAGAAGAGAGGATCACAGCAGCCGTAGTAGTGTTAGTAACAAAAGGCTTGCGAGTTGAGGTCAGGATAACTGGAGCAGGTGTGGTCGAGGAAGAGGTGGACACAGTAGTTGTAGAGTTCACAGATGAAGAAATCTCAGTAGTAGAGGTGATTTGAGTGGGCGCAGCAGGCTCAATAGTGACAGCTGTTGTAGTTGCAATAGCCTCAGAAGAAGAAGAAGAAGAAGCAATGGAAGAGACAATCTGAGTTGAAGTGGCGGACGCACTAGACGAAGTAGGCTCAGAAGAAGAAGTCTCAATAGAAGAAGAAACCTGGGTTGAACTGGCCGACTCAGTAGTTGAGGCAGGCTCAGAAAAGGAAGATTGAGTAGAAGAAACAACCAGAGTTGAACTGGCAGATACAGTAGTTGAAGAAAACTCGGAGGAAGTGGAGGAGACAGTGGAAGTGACAGGTTCAGTAGAAGAGACAGTAGAAGTGGAAGCCTCGGTGGAAGAAACGGCAGAAGACACTGTGGAAGTGGAAGCCTCGGTGGAAGAAACAGCAGAGGACGTAGTGGAAGCAAAAGTCTCGGTAGAAGCAGAAGTCGTGGTGGAAGAAGCAGATTCGCTACTGACGCTTTGAGACTGAGCAGGAGCCGAACCATCAAGATTGCCGTTAACACTACCGTCAGTAGCTTCAACAGAGGTCCATGCGCCAGATTGATCAGTAAACTTGTAGGCGGTACCAGTGGAGTAGTCTTGAACGTTGAGGCTCTTGATATAAAAGTTAAAAGGACCAGCAGAGTAATCAGTCAAACCACCAGCCCACTCGATGGTTCCCGCGGCATTGCTAGAGTCTCCACCAGCCCAAGAACCAAATCTAACCTTCATAGGAGACTGGGGGTAGTAGCCAGTACCAGGGTTGGTGAGGGTACGGACAGCAGCACCATTCACGTACCAGATAGTACGTTCGCTAGTCCAGTCAATGGCGTAAGTGTAAAAATTGGTCTGAGGTGAGGCAATTTCGTGGAAAGCACCGCGATCATAGGTGCTAGTGTCTCCCTTGGAAAAGTAGTTACTCTGGACTTGGGTTCCGTCGCCGCCCAGCCACTCAATGTCAATCTCATCGTTGTCATCGGAAATGAGCACCATTGACGAGACAATTCCGACACCGGGAGCAGCCTGTGCGACAAACTCAACGTGACCAAACATAATGTAAAAGTCAGAGTCAATGCTAGGGTTATCTCCAGAAGCAGAAATCTCAAAGTCAACACCATTGCTACCGTACGAGATCTTGCTGACCGCTTCGGTTGCGTCGTAGCGGCTAGAAGCGCCGGTTGTAAAGTCAGTGTCAAGAGTGCCGCCCAGAGCGGGAACGGCATCACAAGCGGAATTGAGAGGGTTGCAAGTAGCGGAGACAGCTCCGGCAGTAGCGAGGGTCGATAGCAGCATGAATCGGGCTACCGCCATTTTCGTAAGCAAGTATGGGTTCATAGTTATAACGAATGTGATAAAGTTTTGTAAAAGTTTAGACTAGTACCGAATATATGATAGGGTTTAGGTGAATATTAGGCGAGTCGAGAGAGTGTTGTCGATATTTATAAGGACTAAAACGAATGATTGAGATTGGTAAGATGAAGGAATAGAAAGAAAAAAGAATACGAATTAAAGAGAAATCAACGGTTATTTATATTTTAAAAAAAAAAAAAGGTAGATCTTGGAAGGGTGAATGAGGGAGATAAAAATATATAAAAAAAAAAAAAGAAAAGCATGGCGATATTTTTGACAGTGCCAGGCCAACTTTGTGTTTGTGTTATACGTTTATGAAGTCATATTCACCTTTGCACTATTAAAGTACATAGTGGGGATATTCAAAGATCAGGATACGGTTCTCTTTTATTTTTTTTTATTTTTTTTCATTTCGCAAAACTCCATACGATGGCTTTCAAGATGCAAAATTAGAAAAATTTGGTTAAAGACGATCCTGTCTATTGCTATCAGGTAGATATTTCTGCTGCTTTTGCTTGCACATATGAAAAGAAGGCATAAAGATCGCCATTCAAATCCCTCTCAATATGTAAAGTATCGACAATATTTTAGTCGCAATCGCCAGGACTGGCGGTTATCTCGGATGCCACCGCTGGGCCACGCAATGGGCAAGCTGGCCTTTCTATTGTAGCAAGGGTTGAAATGGCAAAAGACCTATATTTAGGATACCTGTCATGGTAAGCTTGGGGTTTTTTTAGTAGGTGACAATATGTGCAAATGACTTTGCCATGGTACCTTTGGCAAAAAAAAAAAAAAAGGCATGATCAGTGCCTTCTTCATTTGAGTCTGCTGTAGTTTCTAAGACAGTTGGCAAAACAAACCACCATTGGTATATTCTATTTGCATCATGTCAAGCCAAATTTGTGCACAGAATTTATTTGTAACAGCTGCAAATGGGGGGTTTGGCTAATTCTTCTACACTGTTTTTGCAAAGAATTTTCATTAATTCATAGTGAATCAACGAATGCCTTTTTTTATTTCATTTCTTTTTTTGTCAGAGCTGATTACGCATGCACTAGCTGGCATGTGCTGCATAGCGTTTCCCACTAAAAATAGATTTCAGCTAAAGGAGGTATACGCACGCTGATTGGTCATAATGTACAATTTCTGCATGCACTGCAGCAGTTACATTACCAATTTCCCCCAGTGTGCCTTATGTGATATTTGAGCACATTTGACCCTTTTGCTGCTCTTCAGCGTGTGATTTCTTCAGTGATTTTTTTCACTAGAAAACAGTTATTCTCGTGACTGGTACTCTAGGGAAATCTAGTCAAAAAAGGTATTTTTAGCAATCAAATCATTCAAAAAGCCCACGCTCTTTCAGCCTTGTCATTGGTATATTTACAATGTGTATATTTAGAAACATGACCATGGAATCATCGAAAACTATGATGACGTCGGAGTTACGTATGGATGATACGACTGACAATTCGTAAGAAAGGAAGTTGGTTTTTTTTTTTACGTAGTAGGTGATACTATCCATCGTGTCAAAGCTTTCATTCATGTCTCTCAGTGTTTCTCGTTTTTTTGTTACCTCGAAGGAGTTTAAATTTCTAATGTGGCGCAGGTTTTGCACTGCTATGACGTCAGCACCGTTACTAATAAAAATAAAATTCAGCCATGCTGCAATATATTCCAACTGTTGCCTTTTATCAAAGACACTGTTGAAATAATCAATATCTAATATACTTTGTAGATGTAAACACAATTATAGCAACAACAACAAAATATAGATCATCTAACCCTTCAACGGTCCTTTTTATTTTCTTCTTTGTAACGTTTCTGTAGGAATGCTCTTACTACTGCAAAGGTTAAGGTTTCAAAATGCTCATCTGTGGGGAGTTTACAATCATGGCTGGCTCTACTCGGCTAACTGTTTAAACCACTAACCAGCCCAAAATAACAATTCTGGATGAGAACCTTTTGGGCTTCTAAGTTATAAATATCATTCAAGAGTCATAGATGATACATATGAAAGATATTCATAGTGTCATTTTAGCTTGAAGGATGATGGTTAAAACAGCGTTGTAGCTTGCTTTAGAACTCATACACTCTTTTTTTTTTTTTTGTTTTGACTATCAGCACATAATCTCCATCTTTCTTTAAAGGCAAGATATGTCGATTCCAATGGTTAAAATTCAAATCTCATCATCCTGAGATATATCTGGTTGACTAAAAAAAAAAAAAAAAAAGATTAATAATAACTAATGTCGTTTTCTTAACCACTAGAGGCAAAATTGCCTAAATATTGCACCAGCTTGAGCTCTTATTTACAAAACAAAAACTCATGAATAGGTTGCAATCTGAGATTTCAAGTGATTTATTCTAACAGATATATGATCTTTTTGTTTTTTTTTGATGGGTAATCTTACATGATTATGGGCTTTATTTTTATGATTTCAGGCAGATCCAACTGTAACACAATCACTCAAATATATATAATCAGTTTATTGTCCTTATTCAAAAATATATAAATGAAATACAATAAAATAATTGAAATAGCAAATTGTCGATCCATTCCAAATTTATTAAAATTAAAAGTCCCTCTTGGCACTCGTGATTTCCTGCTTCACATTTTATCAGCCCATTCGGAGGTGGTGACCTTTTTTTTTTCAGTCTCGCACCAGCATTGCTAAATGCCGTGGATTATTTCTTCTAGTTAGTTTTTTTTAGTTCACAGTAAATATTGTCACGTGATATTATCTGCATGCGGTTTCTGTTTTGCTCTCCTAACTTTGCCATCTCTTTCACTCGTTTAAAAAAATATTACAACCAAATCAATGGGATTAAATATATCTTTGATGTAGTTGGTGATTTACGGTAATACCATTTAATTAGTCAATATAGATTTTATAGCTGTTACTTTACATTCTATTTGGTCTTTTTTTTTTTTCCTCTGGTGTGAAATAACGAAAGACTCTTCCTGTAAAAGTTATTAGACGTGAATGAACTTGGAAGCAACAATAGCCTTGTTGCATCTTGCTATATTGTCACTTGCCAAATGAAAAAAAAAAGTATTCAAATTTATTGTACCACATAGTTGCCCTTTAGCAGCAAGAAATTGCGTTTCTCTCTTTTGTTTTTTATGAGCACCTCTTCTTCTTCTGTCTCTGCAGATTCCCTGTTGATGTCTGTATGCAATTTCTAGACTCTAGTAACTATAACTCACCACTTTGAACCAGTCCAATCATTGTATCCACAGTCAAGAAAAGAATCAAATGCCCTGACCACTTTTATTCACTTCACTCTTAAATATATGTGTATATTTACCACAATTTATACCAAATTAATATCCAGAACAACCAAACCAATTCCACTCAGTACACAAAACCCGCACGGAGCTTGAAATAATGCCTCCATTTCCGGCCCTAGGCCCGGGGGTCTCGCATGCACTGCAAGGGCAGACCTTACCAGGATTTCTTTCATCTCTCGTGACGACCGTTGTTTTTTTTCTTTGTCAATTTATAGCTTTTCTTATTCTCCGTCCCAAGTTGCCGCACATTTACGCACCCAAGCTGCTTTTAACTACCCCGGCTAACCCAGCAGTTACCGGTGCCGCTGGCGTGGGCAGCAAGTTTGATTTTGATATTATTAACAAGCCCGGCACTAGTGAGCATCAAGAAAGGTACATTGACGGGTATGATGGGGCCTCTCCGTTTGAGTGGCTGAAAAGACTATTTGCAACCTCACTGGATGATACAAAAGCAACGACTAACCTTGATGAGCTTTTTTTCTTGAGGTTTGTGCGTATGCTAATGGCAGTATTTGCCCTTGCAAGTGTCCTTGTTGTGCCCATTCTGCTTCCGCTTAACTGGTTAAGCGGACCCGTACGTCCCCAACTGGGCTTGGATGAAAAAAACGACAATAGTCATGCTCCGCACTACATTCAGGATATAAACATTAACACATTCACCCTCGATACCCTGACATGGTCACACATTTCACCGCATCACGCCAACCGGCTCACAATTCATCTTGTATTGGTTGTGCTTTTTGTAGCCCTTATGTGCACGTTAATTTACAAGGAGTTGCATGTCTACGTGCGCACTAAACAAGCCATCCTAGCCTCACGCGAACACTGCCAAACGGCTAGTGCCACTACGGTTCTACTACTTTCCGTTTCTGATGAGTATTTAGAACATAGTTCTCATATTAAGAAGCTTTTTGCAACGCTCCCTGGGGGCGGGGTGCACCACGTTTGGGTCAACCGCGATTATGGACCGCTCATACGTAAGATGAAAGAACGTGACAGAGTCTTTCGCCAGCTCGAAACTTTTCAAACGAGAATAATTACTCGGTGTCAACTGAACTTCCATGTACAGCAAGAGGAGAAGTCTCTACTTGGCAGCCTGTCTTCTCGGATTATAGGTACCGCACAGCCCCCACTCATTCCTCTCACAGCAGATCAAATCAATGAGACAAGCACCAACAAAAGTAATAACAATAACAACAACACCACTAGCCACGCAAGATCTTTCAAAAGCCCATCTACCAAGTCTAGCTTTGAGTCGCTAAACCTTCTTGGTCGACTATGGAACCAGTATATGCCATCCTCACAATTGCCAAGAGTCTCTCTTCCATTATTCCACATTTTCGGCATTCCAGTAACGCTCCCATTTTTGTCTCCTAGCATTGACGCATTGACCTGGCACAAAGCTGAGCTAAATCGGCTGAACGCGGAGGTCCATACCCTTCAGCGCGCATACCGTGACGATGAGCTCTATCCACGTGTGGGTTCTTGTTTTGTTCAATTCCATGATCAGCTTGCAGCTCACCTTGCATGTCAAGCGGTTATTTTCACTGATCCCCAGCTTGCGGGCCATGGACTTTCATGGCTCGAAATCGATCCCCGTGATGTAAAGTGGGATAACTTAGATGTGGGCTGGAAGGCCAGTCTGACGCGGCATGTCATTGTCAACACTTTAAATGCGGCCTTACTTGTAGGATGGACATTTCCTGTGGCAGTGATTGCCGTGCTCAGTCAGATTGACTTTTTGCCGGAGCTTTTGCCGGGATTTGGTTGGGTCGATGCAATCCCGCCACAATTGCGCCTAATGGCATCTGGCATGCTGCCCGCCATCGTGATCTCACTAGTAATGGGTTGGACACCCAAAATCTTTCGGTTGTTTGCCCGCTTGAAAGCCCTTCCCACAAAAACTGCTGAACAACTTGACGTCCAGTCCTCTTTGTTTCCATTTCTCTTCACGCAAGTTTTTCTAGTAGTGGCAATATCGCGAGGAACTATTGCAATATTTGCTCAGATTGTACATCTTCCATTTTCTGTGTTTACTTTGTTGGCTTACAACGTCCCCAAGGGTGCAAACTTTTTTTACTCGTACATTTTCCTTCAAGGGTTCTCGGTTGCGGGTGAGTGCTTTCTACAGGGAAGCCGACTAATAAAAATGTATATCTGGCGCCCACTGTTTGAACGCACGGCACGCGATCGGTTTGCGACGCTAACGGTTCTAGATCCTCTTGACTGGGGCAGTCTTTACCCGCGCATGACTGTACTTGCCGTTATAGGTATGGTCTACATGGCAATTGCGCCGCTTATCTGCATATTTGCGAGCCTTGCGTTTGGTATGCTGTATTTAGCGTTCAAATACCGCGTTCTCTTTTGTAACAGTAAGAATCTATCACAAAAAATATTAAGAGCTCAATTCTAACATTTTTTTTTATTTTTCATTTTTTTCTTTTAGTTCCCAAGACTGACGCACTGGGCCGTCACTATCCTAAAGCGATTTTCCATCTCATGCTGGGAATTTACTGTCTAGAAATCTGCATGATGGGACTTTTCCTCATGGCGCGTGACATTAACGGAAGTGCCATCTGTGTTATCCACACAGTGGTTATGGCAAGCGTCCTGGCACTGACGGCTGTGTTCCACTACCGCACTTACCATGTATTTGACCAAATAATTGATTTTCTTCCAATCAGCTCTTGCAAAAATAAAGATGCTGGCGAGGAACTGGGAATGAATCCGGAGAAGATTCCACCTGAAGGTCATAATAGACGCAATAAAAATGGGCTTAAAAAGATACGTGAGGACCATAAACCGAAAAGCAGGCAGAATTGTACCAATAATGACGGCGGCAACCAAATGACTTCGACTAATCCCTCTACGACTGATATTATGAGGGCCGGCGACCAGGTTATCAGAAAGCGGAGCATGCGAAGTCTTAGTGAGATTATGTCGCCGGTCGTACATACTACTACAGCGGCGCCGCCGCAACAGCGTTACCGTTACTGGCATGGCATTGAGGCAAGCTTCAACAACAACATCCCAGAAACTAGCAGTAACGATGACCCTAGTAGGCCCCGCTTGTCACACCCCGCCGAGACAGCGGCAGCAGCAAGAGGGAAACCCGCCATAACCACCCTTTACGCTGCGCAAGATTTCCACGCACTGACACCAGAGCAGCGGGCACACCTTGTTGCTCGGTCTTTCCATCATGTAGCACTGCGCACGCCAACCCCTTGCTTGTGGGTGCCTCGCGACGCCTGTGGCGTGGCCGAAGACCAAATCCGTGATGTGCGTACCAACTACCCCCACATTTTAATTTCTGCCGATGGCTGCGAGCTGGATCCTGTCACGGCCAAACTCCGGATCAAAAGGGTCCCGCCGGACTACGACTCAACCATTAATCTGCGGTTATAAAAAAGTAAATAACCAAAAAAAAAAAAAAAAAAAAAAAAAAATAATAAAAGAGTTTACTTAATTTACGAGTTAATGAGAAACCACTAAAAAAAATAGTATTAAGATTAAATCGTTGAAACTTTTAATTTTGTTTTTCTAAGAGCGGTTGAATGATCTATGCTTCGACATCGTGCTTGGCCGCGTACTCAATAATCATGTCGAGGTTCTTGGCACCCATGACTTCAATCTGGTGCTCTAGACGCCAAGGATAGTTTTTGGAGTCAAGAATCACCTCAACTAAACGGGGGATGGCCAGCTTACCAAACCCGTCCTTGTCACTTGTAATTTCCTTGAGCTTTTTCTCAGTATCGGCTAGTTTTGATACAACTGTTTTACCCTCAGTACCACCAAAAGTCTCAAGTAGTTTTGTCCACTTCCAGTTGGGACAAATGTCATTGTATCCCTGGTCGGGCCCCCAAATGGCGCGCTCAATGGAGTAGCCCGAGTTGTTAAGAAGGAAAATGGTCACATCAAGGTTGTATCGAACCATGGTGCCAAGCTCCTGAATAGTCATCTGCGAGGAGCCATCACCTTCAAGCAAAACAACGCGGCGACCCCCGCCGAGTTCGCGCAGCGCAAACGCCGCACCCACTGACGCCGGCAGAGCATGACCAATCGAAGAGTAAAACATTTGCGTAACAATCTCATTGTTCTCCTTAAAAACAATATCTGGCGAGGCAAACTGCGCCGTTCCCACCTCCGCGACCACCACGTCACCGGGCTGAATGTATTCAGAAATGTTGGAAACAAGCTTGGCAAGGGTAATGTCACCTTTGCCGGGACGATCTTCAATAATCGTAATTTCGGGCTTGGGTGCCCGCGGGGCTAACTTGCTAGGGTCAATGCGCTTGAGGAGTTTGGCAAGCACGGGGACAAAGTGAACACCCTTAAGCATGGGCTCGCCCTTAACTTGAATGTACAGCGGATGCAAAAGAATGGCATTTTCGGGCTTGATTTCGCGCGTAAAGCCGCCAGTGTTGGAATCCGTCAGCAATGGGCCAATGTTAAGGACAAGATCAGAGGCATGTACAGTCTCGGCAATGCCTGTATGCGAACCCTTACCGTTGTAGATACCAACGTAGGCTGGGTGTGTTTCATCAATAATACCATGAGAAAGAGCGGTTACAAAAGACAACATCTGGGTCTTGTCAACAAGCTCCTTCACAAGCTCGGACGCATGATGGCGCACCGCAAGGGTATCGGCAAGAATGACGGGATTTTTTGCAGTGTAGAGTAGGTTGAGAATGCGGTCGACAAGAGCATCCTCGGCAGCCTCTGTCAGAACTCCCTCGTTAGTAGGTGCAAGCGGCAATGGCACAGAGAGGGCAGAGGCAGATACCAATGGCTTGACCATGTCAACGGGAATGTAAATGTACCCGGGGAGCGACTGCTTGTAGACTTCGGTAATGACGCGATCAATCTGGGTAGCAGCAGTGCTGACGTCGTAGAGGTATTCGGTCGCACAAGAAAATGGCTCGGATACCTTGGCGTAAATCTTGTGATCAGGTGGGTTAAGCCCGCGACCGGGGGTAACATGATGAATAAGCAACTGCTTCTCCTGAATCGGGCGCGCGGTGGTACCAACAATGTGGACAATAGGAACCTGCTCGGCATGAGCGCCAGAAATGCCATTGATGGCCGAAAGCTCACCTACACCGTAGGTAGTAATAAGGGCAGCGGGAGAACGCTTGACTCGACCATAGCCGTCGGCAGCATAAGCAGCGTTGAGCTCATTGCAGAACCCAATCAATTTGAGCTGAGGCTGAAAATAAACATGATCGAGCAAAGTAAGGTTGAAGTCACCGGGGATCCCGAAGATGTGTGAGATGCCCATCTGGGCAAGGCGCGTAAATAGGTAGTCAGCAATGGAAATTTTGTCTGCAGTCATGGTGGAGGTGCTCGGGAGGATGTGTAATTAAAGTTAATAGGCGACGGAAGCAGTCGTCACAAAAGAGCTCGAGGCAAAATATGAAAAATTAAGGAGAGAAGGAAAGATGAGTTGAAACAAGACTAGGGAAGAATCTGGTTGGATTTGTTGGAGGGACTGCGTAGGCTTTTATAGATCGAGGACTAAAACTGGTAGGCCAAAACAATGCAGTGTAAAACTTCTCAGAAAGATCTATTCCATTGCATGCCTACTCAGTCTGCCGTGCTTGCCCATGCATATGCCTTGACGACGACAGCATCTCTTTGTCCTTTTTCTTATGGCAGCAATCTTGCCGGACCCCTAACGGCAATAGTCCACGACAGTGTTAGTCAGCTTGGCAAAGGTACGTGGGATTTGTTGGTTGTTATCAAATGGTGGACCGCAACAGCGGCAGCGTGACATCACTTTATTTTTTTTCTTCAGCACCATCAAAGACGTTTCACCATCTTCGTTCGGAGCTCAGCGACGGAGCCCTGTCACGAGACTCTTTCGATCGCAACCTTTTGGCGGAGGTTTAGGTCATCTGATATTACAGCTGTCTCTAAAAGTAATATTTCAGCGTATATAGTGATAATCTTTGTCATTCTGCACATTGCATTTTGGAGGCAGTAAAGATATTGTGATTGCCGCAATAAATTATAGCAATTCGCCGGCTATTGTTCTGGGCCTATTGCCAGAGGAGGGGTTCGGTTATTCGACCTGCATTTAAAGCCATTACACTCTCCTTTACATGGTTCAGCTATGGGTAATCGTCAGGAATCACAAGTTTCTGGTATCAGCCCATTATAAAGCTCTAACAGTAGACCAATTAATAATAATTGCGCAGTTCTTATCCTACCCGAGACAATTGCAGTAGCAAGACAGAGACTAGGACGGATAGATCAAGTAATATTTTAATCTAAATAGTAGATTGTAGCAGCCGCAAGAATTGACAAAGGCACCAATAGAAAAGAGCCTTATCATAAAATAATCGAGTCATCAGTAAAATAAAAAGAAAAAAAAATGGTTCTCAACAGTTGGCTTTGTAGGGACCTGAGAACAGCTCGTAGCAAATAGATAGTTTAAAATTCGTAAGCTTAGATTCTATAACAGTGTAGTGATATCTTGATAAGGTTGAATTTTAATCAAACTCAGCGGGTGGGAAATCAAAGGTTTACTTTCCTCGTCAAATTTCAGTTAACGGCAGGATTCAGCAGGTAGGGATCCTCGCTAAAACTGCCCTAGCCCAGATTCCAATTTTGATTTCTACATTTTGTGTGGTATGTCAAAGTCAGGTTAGATGTCTCAATGCACATGTCGTATTCTTATTTATTACTGCTCTTTGTGACATGTGACTTAAAGCTTTTACATGCAAGTCTCGCAGGCTCCAACTCTTGACCTTGTATACAGCTCAGGTAGTTCAAGTGAAACATGTGGGAAAAAAATACGATGCCTAGGCGTTGATTTATTAATTTTAAGCTCACCCTTGAGTAAGTTAGAATATTAACGCTAAACATACTACATTTAGAGCAGGTACAAAGTCAGACTGCGGTTACCATTCGCAGTCTATAAATGTCTCTTATGTGGTAATCACTGCTTAGATACGGCCCTTACTTCTTTATAATATAATATCTAGGGGTAGGCTGCCTGAATTTCAGCTGATGCTAGTACAGTATTACGAATGCATGGTTCAGGAACAACTCCTGCGGTTCCTTTTGAGGTTCCTCCTGGGGTTTTACAAAAGGCCAGAGCAACATAGTGCTAAGCATGAAAGTCAACGTACCAATAATACCGGACTGACCTGTTCCTGAATCAAGCACTTTTAGCTTCCTCGCAGTGCACATCACTAACTTGTCAGTTAATTTATACATGAAACGATGGATTACATAGAGTGGTATTGGAATGTACATATTCAATTTATCAAAAAATTTCCCATGCGGACACAGATATGTAGAGGCCACAAAAACAATCATGTATCGCCACCAAAGAGCTTGGAATAAGGAGAGTCAAAAGAAACCTGATGTTAGTCCAAACAAGCTTTCAAAAAGTTTATAGACCAAATACAATTGGTTTGGAATTTTGGTTTGAACCACAACGGGAGTATTTACTAGAGTAGTTTTAGTTTAAAGACTGTAAACTATCTTTAATTCTATATATTAAAATCTCGTACAATCACCATAACAATAGACAAGCCGCAAACATCATAGTTGAGACACTTAGTTATAAGAAAAGAGCCTGGAGCTTGAATTTTAGTATCTCTGTGGTTAAATGCTAAAAAAAAAAAGAAACCAATTGCAAGCAATCATAAACCATATCCACTAAACAGGATTTCCTTTAGTTGGTGCAGACCAGCATTAAAAATAATTTCATTTGTTTTTCTTGGTCATCAATGTTGAAGCTTAGAGAGGACATTACCGTCCTTACAAAATTAAATAGCACTATCAACAATTGCCATCAAATTAGAGCCAGTAACTTACGCAAGGAAGATAGAATTTGGTAGATCTTATTATCATCTTACTTTTATTTTAACGTAGCCACCCCAATCATGACACTCTTTATGGCAGATAGTTTCAGACAAACACCCCCAGTGTAACTGTAGCTTAGGGTTTAACAATTATGCCGTACCTATTTATTTTTTTCCTCGCTAATATTATCTATCTCCTGTCAATATTTCTTTTGATGAGATTGTTACATCCATTTGAAAATACTGAGCCTTGCATGCCTTGGGAGGATCTCTCGCTGGTGCCATGCACAGACAAACATTTAACAAACTAATGAAACACAGGCTAGACAGGCTCAATAAATTTTATGAACCTAAACACTGAACAAGTTTTGCAAACAATGGTGTAAAATACAGAATCCATCTGAATCTCTAAGCCTGGCAACTGCAACAGCGGCATGATATTGTTGAAACATTTTTTTTTCTAGGTACAAAGATCCAAGTAGATACTTGCATGCAAACTTCCACAAAGACCTTCATATGTAGTGAAGTCTCTGACCCGTTGGCAGGAATTACTACGTTAAATCATTTTATAACACCCTGAAAGTCGATGATTCATCACAAAAAAAACAGAAATTCCGTATAGCTGTCTAGACAATAACTGCTATCCAAACCCATCTCTACCGATTTTTCAATCACCAGTTGGAAGCCCGGCTCAATGACTCTGCAGTATCACAGCGACGGCCTGTTTAACCCTTAGAAAATGCGACATTTTGTACCTGGAAGCGTACCTTTTTTTTGTTATTTTGCTGTTGTTGGTTCCCCTAGTGGCAAAGCATCATTTTATCAATCTTTTGCTCATCTGCCTCTGTTTGTGTCTACGCAGGAACTCCCGCTATGTGATTTCTTTCTAGGCCTAGTAGAGTGGCGTTGCCACATGAGATAATCAACTTATTTGGTTAATTCATTCAAACGAAATTTCTTTTTTGGCGATAGTAGGTGGATGGCCTTTGAAACTACAAAAAACCAAAAAAAAAATTTCCGTATCCGTAGCGGTGTCTTTTCCAAGTCTAACGTTGGTACGCCCATACGTAGCTACCCAGAGCACTGTGCAAGCCTAGGTACACTGGGAGGAGTGCAAATAGCTAATAGCACTACCCACGTGACTGTATCAGAACTTCACTGCCAAGTTTTATTCACTACTAAATTTTAAACTTTTAGGGCAAGCCGAAGATACTTTATCCCAGCTTCACGTTTCCCCAGCTGCCAGTTCTACTAGATTCATTCATTATAATAAACCAACCGTCAACAGCAACCGCAACAGCGCCAACTCTAACATTATACAATACTTTATAAATATTTATTAGAGTTATGGGCTTTACAATAGAGAATTGGGCGCCAAGAGTGTTACTTTGTAAGTCTCATTGAGCCAAGTGTAAAAACTATATATATATATATATATATATTTTTTTTTTATAATCGATTTTATGTTAGCTATAAGTATTAGAGTAATAATAATTTTTTTTTTATTTATTTATATGTATCTATTAAATATAAGTTGCAGCAAAAATGATTGTTACAAAATGCAGCTTCATGGAAGTTTTAAGGCCAGCTAGCATCAGATTTTTCTTGAGCAGCTCAAATCTCGCTCTAATACAAAACATAGTACTGAAAATAACGAGAAAGTAGGTGACTGTATAATTCACATTAATCAGTATATAAAGCAAAATAAGCAAGAATAAAATCAAATCACAAATTATCTTTACAGAATCATAAGGCAATTTATCAGGAGTGTCATGAATTTCAAAAGACAAATAAACTCTTTATAAAATCACAAGATTATGGTAATCTCAGTAATAGCGCGTTATATACATAAATAAATAAGAAAATAATATTTTTTATTCATCATCAAGACCTTTCATCTCGAATTTTGTCTGCGAAGGTATCATTGAACATGTTGAGAATTTAGGAGTCATAATAGCTGATTGTGTGGTGCGCAACAATTTGTTACGTGAACAATAATAAGCTACGTAAGTATCTAATAGAATTACATAAATTATGATAAGTTGCGTAAATTTTGATGTAGTTACGTGGGGTAGCAAAAATGGCTAGTCGTACCCAATGTACCTTGATTCCCCAGAACACTCGCGCCTTGATTGCGATGAACGAACTATATAATTTGGAAAAAAAAATAGGTGTAGTCATGTCACGGCTCTCTACATTTGCGGAGAAAACGTACCAAAACGCTGGCTATTAAAAACTAAACCTGATTTTACCGAGCCTCTCTAGCCCTAGCTATTGCTACTTGCTATTAACAGCTATACCGTCAGAATAGGCTTAGGGGGCGCCAGAGTACGTAAGACAACTGTCACCAAACTAGAGAGAAACCACACAAAGGGTACATCAAGGACGACTAATTTCATACACGTAATCTAAGAGTGTTTGCAAAATCCTCTTGACATTGAGGTGTTGGGTTCAATAGGCTAAAGGTTGGTTTTCATAATGCCACGACCTGAGAGAATACCAGGGTAGAGAAACCCAGTGAAAATCAAGTGTCTTAAGCGGACGAGGGAAACCTAAATCACATGGTGTTTTGTCTTTCTCTCGTTTCGAGTATTGTAAAAACTGGGCCCAGAGTGCCGATTGCCACACACACATTGTCTATTCTGAGACAAAAAATTACGTTTGAGACGTAGATAGCTGGTTCCACCAAAACCTGAGATTTCATAAGACCCGTAAACTGATGAGACCTTTAACCATGTATTAGAATTGCTTGAAACTTAGTGTTTCATTTTTCAGCTTTCTTGACCACCCAGATTGAAAGCTTGTATTGGGAAGGGTTCATTCAATACCACTGAAATAGGTTGCTCTTACCTTTAGCTCTCGGGAAGATTAGTTTAAATAGCTTGACGATTTGAATCTGACAACTAACATTAAAAGAAAATCACACAATACACCTGTTAGACTCTGAGATTATGATGCAAAAAACCTCAAGTCTGATGTAGGTTTAATTTGAATCTGCTCAAGTACATTAAAGCTTTTGTCAAAGCCCGAGACTTTTTGTTGGTAAAAAAAAAAAGTAAAACAAAAGGAGCCCCATTTTACTTTTCATTTATTTGCTTGCGACTGCAGGGACTTTTGCTGCCTGCAGACAACGGCCAAGCGGCAATAGTATAGGTATTGTGAAAGTTGTGACTTTGACTGCTTGTACTATTATTAAGAATCTCCTGTCTCCGTTGCGAATATTGTCGCCAGTTTCACAATAAGAGGGAATCTTTAGTAAGATCTTTCCGTATAAATGATTTTTTCAATAGCTCTCTTTACAATATTACAGACTCGTCATTATCGATGTAGGTTATTACAAACTCTGTGGTAGGGGTTGCGGAACTGAATGGATCCTGATAACTATTCTTGATGGCTGGCCCCCTGGTAATACCCTTATAACTTATATGCGTTTTTAAGGTTTCTGCAATGATAAACATGAAGTTTTAGCTTTAAAAGCACTCGACCTACGCTTGTTTTACTTAGTAGCAATCAAATAAATGTGCTTGAAAAGGTGGTCAACGGCGCTAAATCTTCTATATATATAACTTATACTTTAATATTAATATATTAGTATCTATATACCTTTTTTGCACCAGCCGGTCGTCTAACATTATCTGCAAACATAAAACAGAAAAAAGCCAAATTTTGAGTGTTGAGATTTCAAATCCCAAAAATGCAAATTACTTAAAAAGTTGCTTGAACACACACAATTTGGCAGTGACAACGGTTTCCGTTTGCCAATTTTTTTTCCATTAAATATTGTCGCTGCGCGGCACTGTCTCTTTTTAAAGACAAAGACGGATTTCTACATTTCAAAAATAATGGATTTTTATGTTCGCTAGAGCATACTACCCAATTCTGTTACCGATGCCTATGATCACATAGCTGAAACTTTTTGTCTATCGCACAAAAAGAAAAAACGACATTCCTTTATTTTCTGGTGCCTGTGGAATACATGTCTATGATCTGGCATTGATCTTTCTCATGTTGTGCAGAATTTACATTGAGTATGTAAATTTCAAATTTTTTTTTCAATCTTACCCCTTTTTTTTTTTTTTTTGGGGAGGGCTCCTCCCAGATTATTGTTCCTGCATATTTGTGCCTTTACGTAGATTAGTACTCTGCCCATCGAGGCCCCACACAGGTTCAAAATTTTCAAAAAGAATTCATCCACCAACCAAAATCAGATTTCGAATTGAGATATTAGCAAAGTACTGGGTCACCAGTAAACAAAAAATTAATTTTTTTTTTTTTTTTTCTGAAGATCAAGTAAAAAGCCGACAGCATTGGTGGCGAATACACAACATGCTACAAATACAGTAGAATGCTAGTATTTGACTACCTGAAAAGAAAGATGGCTTCATGGTATGTAGCTAGTCCAGTGAAAAATTTCAACAGGCACAAAAAACCAGGCGATTCAGAAACGAGGGAAAAAAAACTTTTTTTCAGTAAAAAATAATTTCAAAGACAGTATATTTTATAATTTACTTTAAAGGGAAAAGAAGAGAAAACGAACAACCTACAGTCTTTTGACACAACACGTCCAGGCAGATGGTGCCAGTTGCATACAAGAAAAGTTTGATGCTTAGAGGCCCATAAGAAAGGGAAAAAAAAAAAAAAAAAAAAAAAAAAAAAAAAAAAAAAAAAAAAAAAAAAAACAGAAATTGAAACAAGAGAAAGCCAAACTGCTCAGAAGCTAAACATGTATTCTTGTAATTCATGCTAAATGAATCTGACAAACACACATGTACTTTTTCTTTGAGTTTCGTACATAGTAAAGACTCACCGTTGGTAGGTGTTGGCACGAAGACCAAAATGACAAAGGAGATGTACATCTAAAAGTGAATTGGTAACAAGCAGCCATATGGTCTACGAAAAAAGGCCACTCTGGTCTAGATATCTTGCTGCCTAAACCGTTTCTAGTCTGCATGTCTTGGGTTCCGAGTTTAGACACAAAACAGGAGATGCAGGGTCCGTCTTTATAAGAGCATTCCTTGTAAAGCGGTTTCAAAGACTATACGAAGAGCTCAAGGTATTGCCGTAAGCTTTAATGACAGAAAAAGAGGGTCATAATCCTTTGATTGTGGCTATGTCTGTTTGCAGTGCTCTCTCTGGGCATCAAATTATCAAATCGCCGAAACTTTACGTATCAAACTGAATACGTATACGAATCTGTTACTTTGGACCTGATTCTACTTTTGTAGAATTCCTTTCCAATTGGAGCAGCTCCCGAGTGCCCAAAATGGGTTTTTTGGTTTTCTCTAATTGAGCTTTCCCCTGTGCAAATGTACTTTTTGCTGCTCTTTCTAGTTTTCTTCATTTGTTTTCAGAAAAGTGAGGACATCCTATTTGGAAGTTTGTATGGCTGGCTGGTAAAATACCTAGTAACGCCTGCGTTTTCTACCGGACCTGCAGTTACAGAACGAGATACACAATCAGTTATTTCTTTTTTTTTTTGTTCGCTATTTGCACTGCTCCTGTGATCAGGGGAATAAAAAAAAATCATATGCTGTTGTGTAAAGTTTAGCCGATCTATGCTCATTTCTTCGCCCCTGGGACATGTTGCTCAAAGTAATCTAGTAACAACAACATTCACTGCTTTGTACGTTAGCGAAAGCTAAGATTGTAATTCCATTTAGTGGCGGGCACATTCACTCGATAGAGACTTTGGATACTTTATGTTAGTAGCCTCTATTGCTTGTCCTACGCAGTAGGTTCAGATTCTTGAAGCTCAGCTTGCCTTGGTACAACAGTAGTAGCATTCATCAACTAAAATTGTATCATAACTAAGGGGCACTCTTTCGGAGTGTGAGCTAGTAACCCGGACGTAGAAACAAAGAGACTGCGACATTGAGACCTCACAGCTCAGCGTTCATTATATTTAAAGCCTTATAGCGGTCAACACCAGTATATGCATGCAGCATCGCCTGGGCGGCGTCTACGCGAAATGCCTTGAACACGCCCTCTCCTGCAAGTAAAAGTAGTTGTAAGATCTACTTAATTTGGCAAGTTAGAAAGGTAAACCCCCCTTTTTTTTTTTTTTTTTTTTACTGTTTTTGCGCTGGGACCTGCTCTCTCAGTTTTAATTAGTCTGTCATATATTTCACGTAGTCTGCTGTCTTGTATATGAGTTGTCTGTCAGCGCTTGTATCAGGGTTGAAAACTTGCGCAGGAGTGTATCATAGTTTCGCTGCTTAAAAGAAAGAATTTGTGTCAACAAAGAAGCAGGGACAAGTTAAGCTGGTTTTTATGGAGCTCACTACTTTTCAATACGTAAGTCTGGAAGCATACGCAAGAGAAAGAATCTTGAGTTGCTTCAGATGAGATGCTGTAGAGACCTTGCCTACGGAACAGATATGCCGATAGCCATGATTTCCTTGTTTTCAGTAAGCCAAAAAACACGCTGACAAATCCATGCCATAATCAGGTACATTTAACTTAAAACAGTATAGCGTATAATTTCTTTTTCTCTCTTTTTTTTTTTTTTTTCCAGGCCTGCAAGTCGACCAAGTCTTTATAAGCGTTTGTTTATGTTTAGGCCATAGGGCAACCAATTTCCTCTGCAATTTAAAAACAAATATATTTCCCTCTTTTTTTTTTCTCTTTCTCCTCCTTCCTTCCTTCCTTCCTTCTTTTCTTTTCCTTTTTTTTTTTTTGCCTTCATCGTTATATTTTATTTATTACTCTGCTATTCGCAAAGTTATCCATCCTCGTAGCATCACCCTTCCCGCAAAACAAAACACCAGCCCCTGCCTTTGTGCACTCAGAAAAAGACTCCACACACACACTGACACCATTGGGCTTTTTCTTTGCTGCTTTTCGCTAGTACCAAACCACTACTGCACCCAAAACAAGCCTTCCATAAATTCTTCGCAATCAACAACAACAATGCATAAGCCAGTCAGAATATCCGCATCAACCCTCAAATCCTGGATGGATAACCCACAACAACCTTTTGTTGTGATA
Organism: Geotrichum phurueaensis; assembly: GCA_030558065.1. Lineage (NCBI taxonomy): Eukaryota > Fungi > Ascomycota > Dipodascomycetes > Dipodascales > Dipodascaceae > Geotrichum > Geotrichum phurueaensis. Next base: position 37,957 of record JAJMRT010000141.1, read on the forward strand.
GACGTCAGGGACCATGACACGTTTGGCGTAAGTATTCTTTTTTTTGCCTAGTTCAGCGCCGTCCAAACCTTTCTCTATGCTAACAGCATTCTTCTCTACAGTCTCCTATAAACTCATTTTTTCAAGGCCATATTCGCCATTCGATAAACGTCCCTGCGGCAAACTTTGTACCATCACTGCCGTCTCTCTCGTCGTCGCTTTGCAACACTAAGCGTGTTGTCTTTCACTGTCAGCTTTCGCAGTCGCGCGGCCCGGCCTGCGCGACAGCTTATTCGCGGCACATTTCGCACATTTTCCCCCACCAGGAAATTTACATTCTTGACGGCGGTTTTAATGAATGGGCTCGTCTGTACGGCCGGGACGCGCGCTATACCGAGGCTTTATAGCGCCCTTTGCAGTGACGACTGCTGTTGACGGCAGGTTGCTCACTGGTTTCTCATTTCATTATCATTAATATTTTATTCTTACGACTACGACTTTGGCATGGCTTCTTTCACGATTTCCCGCAATAGATTTTTTTACTTCACGAACTCTTTCTTTTATTTATATCTATATATTTCGTTATGTATGAAACAGGTTTTTTCTTTCAGTTCTGAAATAAGATATATCTGTGGTGTCTGTCGTGGGTGTTTCTTCAAGCCAATCATTAAGAAGTAAACCAAAGGGTAGAGGCTCTGGAAAGGCAGATCCCGGTTTTGCATGAGTGAGCACTCTGTAGAAAAGATGCTTGGTTGTTATTTCATAGCTGCCGGTTCCCCAGCACCAAACCCGCAACTTGTCCAAATCGGCCACCACGACTGCAGGCCGTTTTTTTCCATTTTCTTTTTCCATAATTTTTTTTTTTTACTCTTAGGAAGAGCGGAAAGAAAAAAAAAATAAAAGAAAAAAAATCAGGAGCAGAAAAAGCAGAGATGTTTCGTGCAAAATTCTTGTTTCCAACTACCGAAAAATGGTTGGTAAAAGGCCACGGTAGGAAATGACCAAGCCGGCCCATACCAAGACAGGCTTGTTGCCAGCATTTTACTTTGGCAAAGGGTGTACAACGGAAAACAGTGAAATCTCTTCTCTTAATCTATATAACCATTTACTCATCCATTTTTTTAGAAAGGGAAAGGGGATATGTGATTGCGCAGCGGACTGTTACGTATTGGTTTTCGGTGCAAATTTAAACTATGCAAGAAACAGCAAGTTAGCAATGAACACCGGTGGAAGTGTAGTTACCAATGACCATTGCGGCTATTGCTGCTCCTCCTGACTAAAAATATTATATCTTTTCCCAATATCTTGTTGCCGAAGTTTTCAGAAGCAATGAAAACTCAAGAACCTTGATCATTCGCATTAGAAAAAACAGATTCTCACTCCTCCCAGTTTCAGCTCTTTGTTGTTTATTTTTCTAGTTTAATTTGGTGATGGTTTGGGTAGGGTTTCCGTTCTCTTTAGTCTCCCAGTGATGTCAGCGATGACGCTGGTGGATATATCCCCCCCTTCGTATGGCTCTGTGACGTCACGGCCTGCTTTGACACATCATGGCATTAAAACAAACATGTGCGGGATGTGCGTGTATTTGCAGCTTAAACTCCAAAAACCGCATATTCAAAAAATAAATTAACAGAATAAGAAAATAAAAAAAAATAAAATAAAAAATTATAATAAGAAAAAGACTGGATCGCTACCAGTACAGCAGCGTCAAAAAAATATAATAAAATATCCATGACCCCCAGATAATCAGGTTGAAAATGAGGTTCTTGAGGAATTTCATGTAAATAGCAGTGTCAGAGCTTTCTTTCTCAACTGCTCAGCGCTTGCACTCGAGAAAACCCATCATCTATACTGCTGCAAACATCTCATCTCTCTGATATCAAAGAAGAAGACACCTGTTTCTCATACTCGAAACTCATGTTTATTGTTAGTACTAACAGCGGGCGTGTGTGTGTGTTGGTTTTCGGCCCAGCATAAAAAAAAAATCTTGAAGATTCAAATGTTCTTTTTGTTGCTAACAAGTACTAGGATGTTCCATGAACACGTTAAACACGCTGTAACGTCAACTTTTCAAGACTTCGGCCCATGAAGTCTCTACGAAAGGCCTGCAAAATCGGTAATATTAGCAGCCGATAAAACTTTATTACTGGGTTTGCCGTTGAAACTTTATGCCGTCTTTGTCAAAATCCAGTGGCTAGCAATAGCAAAGAGCGATGCTTTGCTTATCGGTGCCCAGTAGAAAATCCGTTTTGAACTCCCGTGCAACAAAAAAAAAAAAAAAGTCAAGTCTGATATTAGACACTGTCATGTGCCTAGGATTATTGTCTATAAAATTCTCCAACTTTGATTTTCTAGTGTTTCCGCATTCCTTCGTGGTAGTAGCAATGGGTAGCTATACATTTTGCTTCCCGAAAGCTGGTGCTGAGCTGACAGAATAAAGAGTGTCTGCGCATACCTGAGTAGCAAGCAATACCCGCTTTCAGTGTTTCATAATGCAATCATTACTCTATGAGATAGAATATGAGATAGGGCGTCTACAGGAAAATATGCCCAAAAAAAGACAGAACGTGTTATTTAGGTGCTAGTGTCAGACATGCTCACTACCTTGTTGCGTGATCTACAGGCCACGGCTTTTTGCTGCAGATTTTCAAGCATTCAAGCCAAGGCTCAGCCCAACACCCCAGAACCTTTACAAAAGCACCAAAAATCAAGGTCACCAAGAGCATCGGAATTATTTGATTTCTGGTTAGACTGCTCCATTCTGTGACATCTGCCTCATGCCACAATTCATTATGGCTCAACAACTACGGCTTGATTCTTAATACCCCGGGGTTCATGCCAAGCTATCGGCTAGGCTTACGGAAAACGCTAAAAGAGGATTTGAGGTTGCAACGGCCACGCTGAAGCCTATAGTTTTCTAGAATACACGATGGCTTAAAATGGATCTCGCGAATTGGCTACCACCTCACCCCCCACAATGCTGCGTATTGCAAAGTTGTGCGTGTTTTAATTTATGTGGAGTCACTGAGCGGTTTGTTTCTCACTTTTATCTAGTTGACTGCTGCTATTGCAATGCTGGTGTGCTCTCTAACCAAGGATTGTTTATTGCACGTTCGTTTTAGTATTCAAGCGCTAGATGCAGAGTTAGCGCCGCATGCACATGAACAAACTGTCACATATTGATCAACCGCTCAATTTTCAATTCAACTCTCTCAACTGATACTTTAAAATCTAACCATCAGGAACTCCGGAAACGCACTGGACCAGATGGTGGATTGCGATTTTTTTTTTTTTAAATCCTTTCAGAGCTAGATCCGCAGCTTTGCCGTTTCGAAGGTGGAGACTCTGATCAGTGCATGCAATGTACGTTCGTGGAATTACAAAGGGGCGTAGCCACCAGATACTGGAAACGCATTTATTAAGTATACAGTGAAATAGTGGCAGTATCTTAAAAATTGACCGTTACTTCGGACAAAGAGTTGCAGTCTGGCGAGAAAACAGTTTGTGTGGTTCGACTTTTTTTTTTAATATCAGAACTTTCAGTGCTTTTGCCGTTTTTTCTTTGCTGAATTCTTGCAGACGCACGTCGCCAAAATCATAAACAATGTACAACGTCTAGCCATGCTTGGTGCTTTTACAGTTTTGCTACTGTCTACATCCCAATTCAATGTGTTTATATGTGACTTTCACCAATGGCACAGCTGGCAGAGTAAATGGTCTACCTGATTGGCGTCAGTTCTAGATCTCTTCTTGCTTGCGCTACCCTATTTCGACAAGCTCTTGATTACAGAGGGCTTGCTTTGAGATTCTGAGAGATATTATTTATTATAAGCTGATAGCGTACTACATATATATACTATATATATTTATATAGTTATATAAAAGGCAAACTACAATTCACAGGATGAAATTGAGTTTTAAAGTTGAACCTAATATGCACTATATACCAATTACAAGAGAGCTTTTTTTTAAAAAAAAAATAAAATTAACAGATCCATTTTTTCAGCTATTGTCCATATTTCTTCCGCATGCTGCTGAATCGAATAAACCTGAAAATTGCATTTGTTTTCTTGAAACCTTGATTGTTTTTATATGGGTACACATGACCACTGGCGTAGAAAATATTAAATTCTAACAATACAAGCGAAAAAAGATAATAATAACTTGCAAATCTTCAATTTCCAAAAAAGAGATTTGACTGTGAAACTATGAATCTTGTGAGCTTTATAGACTGGATCTAGTTGATTATTGTAATGAAAGGCTCGTACGTATAAAGTCACACTCTACAAAAAATTGTTTTATCGATGAGAAATTTTTTTATTAGTTTGCAAGTAAAATGTAGTTCAGTGCAAACGGAGCCTTTGTAAAAAAAAAAAAAGAAAGAAGATAGTTTACTGCAAGTCTATATCTAACATTAGTGCTTTCATATCGCCAATAAAATAAGTTTGTCAAGTATGGTATACGGATCTAAATGTTGCTGTAGCCTAGGGCTTACATATCAACCTCATTTAGCAGCTAGCTTACAGCAGATGATTTCATAGTGAACTCCAAACAAGCCGCCATCAAGTTAAAACTATATCTGAAACAAATAATTTAATAAAAGATAAAGTGCATTCAAGTAACAAAGCTAGAAAGCCGGAATATTACAGCTGAAGTTTTGAAAAGTAAGCAAGGTGATAAAAAAGTTGATAAATATATTAGACTGGCTTGCCGATATATGATAGCTGACATCAAACACTACGACTCATGGATGTAAACTTTATAGAAAAATGATAATAAAAATATCCAGTCAGTTCATTTTTTGTTGGAATTGGATTAAACATATAAAAGAAAAAGATGTTTTAGTATCTTATTAGAGCGTTCCTTAGCCTTGTCAGTCTACTAATATTACTATCTGCTAAATATAGTTATATATATAGTATAGAGGCTTTATTCCCCCTCCGAGAATGATTTGTCGCGAGAGAGGATCACGATTTCACTTTTTCAACATGCAATTTTATGTTTTTAACGTATTTTCGTAAAACTTGTAGGTTTTTACATTATTTTAAAAGCTAAATCACATTATTAAACACGCGAAATCACCTAAATACCATAAATTTTGTGATTCCTACCCATTTTTCTTTTCAATCCTTCTCATTACAGGTAAACTGATCAACCTACTCCACCGCAGTGTTTCTATCATGTGTATCACAATAAATTTGTTTTGATCGCGTTTAATTCTAGGACGCTTTGACTTTTCTTGCATTAATAGTTTGTTTTACATAGTTAAAATAGTAATGTTCGGCCGCGACATGGCTACTAGAGCTTCCAGAGTTTTGTTGCGCTTCCTTAACTCCTCAACTACCCGAGCAGCCTTTGCAGGATTTTTGATTAAGTGCATACCCTAAGCCCTCTAATTAATAAATATAGGATTTTCAAAGGCGCTGAATCAACTGCCATTTCAGCTGGAGCCGTTGGAGGCAATTAAGTG